>NCSJ02000170.1:0-90669 GCA_002812745.2 Scytalidium lignicola
ACAAGCCATTCAAGATAAAAGAAGGTGCAAGGTTCACCATGACTGCAAAGTTCAAGGTCCAGCATGAGGTTCTGAGCGGTCTCCATTATGTCCAAATCGTGAAGCGGAAGGGTATCAGAGTCAGCAAGGACCAAGAAATGATCGTGAGTGATTTTTTGCTTGGAGTTTTCGGGAGATCTGCTATGAGGACAGGCTAACATGTGGATTTAGGGAAGCTACGCTCCAAACACTGACAAGACCCCTTTTTACACGAAGCAATGTGAGAGTTCCAGAGGCAGATGAATGGATCATCGAATTTCTGTTTTGCTAATTTTCAATTTAGTTGCTGAGGAAGAAGCGCCATCAGGCATGCTCGCCCGTGGTCATTATAACGCCGTCTCAACGTTTGTAGATGACGACAAACACAAGCATCTCCAGTTTGAGTGGAGTTTTGATATTGCAAAGGATTGGTAATCAATATTCGTTGGGAGGGAGGGGTTTTTAAGAGGGTCGATTGGCGTAGATGCAATTAACGATGACGATGAACATGATTGACTTGGCGAGATACTTGAATGTGGCTGAAAAAGCATGCTAGGGATTGTCTCCCTATTTCATCGCTATTTGAATTTGAATGTAAGCGAGCAAAGTGATAATAGTTTACAAGAAGTAATCAGGCAAAGTATTCCCATCTGCAATCTTCTCCGCTCCGCCCTGCTGCGCATCTCCCTTATGGATATCGTTCTCTGGCGCTGCAGCAAAGACATTAAAGAATCTTTCGCCGGTGTCACTAACTTCTAGCACGCTAGCCATATTACCACATCGATAACAGTAGTTAGGTGCGCTCCACACAGTGCTGAGCCGGTCATCATATAAAACTTGGTACCCTTCCTGACAGAGCTGATGTGCTCTTAGTATGTGTGACATGCTATTAACTTCGAGGAACTTCTTAACGACTTGAGCGCCAAACGTGTAGCCAGCACCGCGCGGCGAAAGCGAGAACTCGTCTCGCTCGGGATCCGGATCNGACCATACAAGGTCTGCCATAGGTCCTTCGTGGGGTATTTCTCGAAAGCGGTCTATAATTTTTATCTGGTCGATTGAGTGGATAGAGGGGGAAAGTCCTATTGATGATTATGGTCAGCCATGCAAAACATTAGAGACCCCCCTAGTCTTTCTGATATGGCGCATACCTCCATGAACACAAAATATCTGGTCATTGATTACAACACTCAAGGTCAGAAAGTCGAACATATCTGTGAAGTAATGCCACACATTGGCATTACCGTATTTCCTTGAGCACTCTGTATAAAATCCATATGATTGAGTAACTCCTCGCGATTCATGGTTTCCTCGTATGAGGTGAACTCGATGTGGGTATCGTAACTTTAGACAAACAAGCAGAGATATGGTTTCAACACTAAACATGCCACGGTCGACATAATCGCCTACAAGCACCTTTATTAGTAATTGTGCAAGGCTTAGTGCTGAGAACGATGCAAACGAACCTAAGAAGAGGTAATTGGTATCCGGACACCATCCTCCGATTTTGAAGATCTCAATCAAGTCAAAGAACTGGCCATGAATATCTCCAACAACTGTAACAGGCGCTTGTACATGGACGACGTTGCTTTCTTGCATCAACAGCTCCTTCGTCTTTGCGCATATCGCTTCTACGACCGACTCAGCGAGCAGATTCTTCTTGTAGAGACTCTCTATGCATTCGTCTAGGTCTACAGACGCTGTATTAGAGCAAAGAAAGTTAGCTAGACCCTAACTATGTAGAGAGAAACAACGGGAGTGCGCCATACAAGGAAGACCAGGCATGTTGCCGCAGCCGTCAGCTCTCCTATGAGCCAAGCAGCTCTAAGACTTTGAATTTGCGAAAGGCACATGCGGTTTCTGGCAGTTGTAAGAGTTGGCTAAACAACATGGTCGCTTTTGCATGTCAAATCATACTGGGTTGGTGGTGCCGCAACTCCAAGGCACCTCGTCTTCAACTGACTAGGGGGCAATAAGCTACCGCCCAGTAGATCTGATTATCAACCCGCGCGTCTAACCTTATTCCACAGGGCTGCTGTTATCACGTGATGCTGCTATCTACTAATTACGTTGACAACAAAAGCTTTGGCGGTTTCTAAAGTACTGCGTGTTAATTAAGTTTTATATACCAAATATACACTATATAGATGTATCTAACTGAGGATTCTAACTTATCTGGCCCTCGGGGAATTAAAAAAGGCAGTAAGGCAAAGACACGTGACTGCCATCCATAGAAGACTCAACGTCCGTAATAGGCGAACCTCTCTAATTAGGTTCGTGGATCCTAGCAATATGTTCCATTTCTATTTGCGAACATCCCTTCTCACGTTATCAATATAGATACATTCTCCTTTCTATATCACATACTGCTACGTTGCCTCATTGTTTTATTCATTGTTACAACCCTAGCTCCTACATCGCAACAGAGTTCGCAGTACTTGAAGTTCACACAACTCAAAGCTTTGTTATCAAGAAGGTGACGAGGTTCAGCTGGTTGGTATTTGAGCTGTCATAAAGTTATATCGAGCTTTCGAGATCTTTAAGAAGATTTGGTTTCTTTTCCCTCGACATCGCTTTCTTGCTCTAGAATATTGCTTCTCAGAAAAACATTGATCCTGGTTCGGTTTTTTTTTTTTGCCACAGTTTTGACTGGCACATGACTACCCCTGGATCTCTCATCTTCTCTCATTTCATTGTTGGAAATTACGGTCTCGTATCTATGAGTTACTAGCGCTCCTTATATTTCGGTTTATTATTGCTATGTCGACAGATGTGAAGCAAAATGGCGACCCCCCTGGGAGCACGCCTAGTGCAAACAATCAAACTGGATCGCTTGCACCTGGACAGACAAGCGCCGAACAACCGCGGTGTTATAACTGCGGGTTAGAGGGCCATTATGTGATGGGTTGCCCAGAGCCTACACGTGCAATTCCAGCGTAAGTAGTGAGCCTTCTTTCTTTGCTTCATTCTAGAGGAGCTTGGGAAGCACGGCTAATTCAGCCTAGTGGTCTAGCCGCAGCACGTGCTGCTGGAGCCTCCCATTCAGCCAAAAGAGATGGTTCACATGATGGACGTCATTTCCAGCAAACACAGTCCCATCGTCAAAGATTAGGGGCTGTGGTTACGAGATATCCAGTTCCTAAGGCTGCTCCTGTCGTCACTCGCTATGCGGTTCCACCTCCTCCAAATGCAGGATACGGAGCCTCTCAGGGTCCTTATCAACAACCATATCAACAGCACGCTGGACAATTTACTCAGCCTTCTATGTATCAGGGCAATCAAGGACCGCCACCAAACACACCGTACACACCATATCCACCTCCCCAGCAGTATGGCGGTGCAGGACCTCAATTCCAATACAGTCAAGCACCTGGACCAAATCCGTACGGCAACCCAGCCATGCAGGCTACTCCGTATGGGAATCAAGCTTACCAAACTCCTCCTGTATCTTATAATCAGTACCAGCCACTGCAGCAGCCTGGTCCACAGGGATATCCAAACCCTCCTCAACCATATATGCCTCAACCACCTGCAGGGCCGTATCAAACTCCAGCTGCACCGTATCAGCCCCCAAACCCTAACTATGGTGGTGGTTATGGGTACACTCCTCCAGTAAGTACTCAATATCAAGTCCCGCCTTCACAATGGAACCATCCTCCGCCTGCACAACCTTACAATGGACCTCCATATCAACAGCCTAGTCCTTCGCCATATGACCCAGGCTACCAGACTCAACCTCAACCTCAACCCCAACCTTCATATCAAGCCTATCCTCCACAGTCCCAGCAACCATCGCAGCAAGGATTTAGTCAAGGACCTCAGTATGGAACATATAGTGCTCCGCTTGGATCTCAAATTCCACAGCATCAGCTTCAACAAGAACGCCCAAGGTCTGCAGGTTCCTCGAGATCATCTAGCATAGGGCATGACCGTGCACTACGTAAACCATTCTTTAAAAGAAGGGATGGAAGTGGAAGTGGATATCACAGTCACAGGCAGTATAACCAACAGCAATCTACTGACTCACCAAAAGAGCACCATGGTAGTCAATGGTACTTTGATTGGGAATTAGAGGTGATTTTCAAAGAAGAAGGTCATTCTCCAGCGGTTCCCATTGCCCTTACATTGCCAAACCTTTCTACGGAACAACCATTGTATCTCGGCTTTGATGATCCAGATAATGTTGTTTCCCGATATGTGCGTCCAGACAATCGAGAAGAATTTAAATTGAGCATCAGGGATACTCCCCTTTGGGATTCAGTAAAGGATGATCCGGCTTTTAGGGACCTAAGTAACAATTCAGGCCTCATCCCATTTAACCAGGTCCGATGGTGGATGGAGGAACGGCATGCCAAGGGAGCTGTACTCGAAGCTCCCACAACGCAAAGTGGGACAACAGGTGAGAATACCGAGTATACAGATCTCCCTAAGGAGAACACCTTAAAACGGGCTCGATCTCCCGAAAAGCAATTACCAAACTCTCCATCTAAACGCCTTAAGGCTGAAGAAGATTACTCTCCAATGCAGGATGAAAAAAATTATAAAAAAGATTCATCTCCACAAGGATATAGAGAGCTATCACCGGACGTATGGGCGTCTACCACACCAGTCTTAAATCGATCAGTTACACCATCTTTTGGCGCCGAGGATGATGCATGGGCTCCTCAACCTGGAGAAAGCATTGCGTCGCAGTCAGCAGCCAAAGACCCGACAGAAACCTTACTTGCTTCGTTAGGTGTTTCGGGGGAACCAAAGCCTGTGAAAGATACAACTATGAACTCACTCCCAGACCCCTATGACAAGTCTCGTGGCCCTCCACCTCAGCGTCAAGATTCTGGTTACTTCAGTGCAAGGGGTTCTTACAGCAACGGATCTAGCTCGGATGGTTTCATAGCTAGACGTCCATCTCAATGGGAAGGTCAACCGCCTCCTCCACCTCCACGTGACTTCCTCAAGAGAATGGATGGTGCTGGAGACTCTCCTTCTCCAACTGCGATGTCTCCGACAGAGGTTATGCAGCATCCAGGGACAGCCATATCTGGAGAGTACACTGCCAAGGATTTGGAGCAGACTCAAAAACGCAAGGATGGGAAGAAACCCGAACCTTTGCGTCAAGAGGATGATGTTACGCCTAGATTTAAAAGGTCTCAACCACAAGTTGCTGAAGCTTACAGGTATGTTTAAAACGTCTTACTTTCGATTTTGAGACACTAATTAGCATTAGCCGCCGCTGGTGAAAGATATCTGCTTGCATGCATTCTTCAAAGGCTCGAAATCGCTCGTATTCTTCTAGTTCCAGCAGGGCGTTCGCGGTATAGTGTTTCATTAGAGACTTTAATATTCCCAGCAAGCCTTCAAGTGGTTGGCAGGGCTGTACACATATTACTTTTCTTTTTGTATTATCTGTAGTTCTACTAAAAAGCGATGGCGTTCGCACTGGGATGGCGAGGTTCTTTTAATATTCACTGTCAAGGCCACTCGATTTCACATTTCCGTCAGGCCTATTCAAATCGTTGTTTTGCAGCCTTTTTCTATTATGAACCTGCCAGTTAGGCTACATGTTAGCCATTTTAGGCTCTTTTCACGTATCCTCCTTTTGTCTAGTATTATTGGCCGTGGCCGTAGCCAACGGGCCCATAAAAAGCTGGCCCCAGATATAGGCAAATTAACTCGTAATGCGCCATGCTTCCGAGCTTCTAGTTGATACTAAATCGTTGGAGGCTTCTTTCCTTGACTCTATCAATATTATTGTAACCCCTAAAATGTTGCATGACTGTGCATGATCGCCTAGAAGAGAGAGGCTTAAATGTAGGAAAGCAGAGGCTCACTTAATGAGTCTCCCTGCCTCACCCTCATTATCGTCCTCGCTCTCCTCTTCGGCATCAGAATCTGCCTCGCTAAGCTCTTCTTCGGTTTCCTCCTCCTCCTCCTCATCAGAATCTTCCTCCTCCTCGTCTTCTTCGTCCTCGTCTTCATCCTCTTCCTCGTCCTCTGCAAGCCAATCGTCAAGTGTCTTTTCCTTGTTAGAAGCACCAAATCCGTTAGTTTTCGTTGCCGAGTTTTGTGAGATACTCTTGGTATCAACAGTAGCACTTCCGAGCCTCTCGATGGCAGGCGTAAGCCGTTTCTCGTCATAATCAAGCTTCGCAGGATCGGTGTCTCTCAAGGAGGGATCCGGCTCCTTTCCATCCTCAACCCAATCAGGCAGGGCCTCATATCCCCTGATACCGTGGATACCTCCATCCTCACCAACCACCAGACTCGCAGATCCAAGAGTGAAGTTAGTTCGGCTCTCTGATGGACTGGGTGTATGGGGTACGGGTTTTGGTGCTAAAAGCATAAGGCTAGCTAGTTGTGTGGACGATGGGACTGCAAGCAAAGCCCTGTATACCCTCATTCGGTCACGAAGATCGTATGATGTATCATAACGGGCGAGGAGAACGATATAATTCCATAAGAGGACGATAGGATGTTCAGACTCTGGTTCTTCAAAGGGCTGCTGCGTATTTTCTACCAAATCTGATTCTCGGAACCCCTCGTTGCCATAGTCGTGCTGTGGCTGTGGTGAGACGGATGGAGCTTTATGTCCGTCTGACTTTTCGTTATGTTGGTTAAGGTAGTGGAGGTAAACTTTTGCCGCAAGAAGAACAATCTGCAATTTTGCAGGTTCTGCTTCGTCTGCGAATCCTTTGGCAAGAATTCGCAAGACATCCGCGGCTATGTTATCCCCACCCTCGATGCCAGCAAATTCACCAACGAGCCATACTATTGTTGCTCGTGCTCGAGGATTTGTAGCCGTGTCGAGGTTTTTGGCTAGGCGAGTCACCGTACTGATATGAGCTGTGGGATCCTGCTGAATAAGATGCCTGATGACTGTCAAAGACTCTGCTACCAGATTGCCGTCGAAGCTTGTAATCTGTTTTAAGAGGAGTCGTAGGCATCGTGCAGATGTCTTGACATCACTCTGAGCGCATCTTCCGATGGCGCGAACCGCGTCTCTCACCAAATCTTCATCCGAACCGCTAGCGAAATGCTCTAGTTCGTTCAATATGATACTCTTGAAATAAGGGTTACAGTGCGGAAATATCAGTGTAAGTAGCTCCAGTTTTAGCTCCCAGGTCTGTTTAGTATCCGTAGAATGAACAAGAAAATGAGATGCATATTGAACAAATGCTTGCGGGTTTGTGAGACATATCGAGACGATGTTGTATAGTACCACGTGTTGAATATCCTGTGGCCCTCGTAATAATGCTACCATTGGCCCAACACATGCGTCGATATATTCCTGTGTACCGAGATTGATACAGCATTTGGCGACTGCAACCACGACAGCTGAGTTCCGGCTTTGAAGAAGAGATCGAATACTTTTTAACAGCAGTTCGAGATCTGGATCCAGAATTTGGACTAGTTCGCCTGTCTCCTCTTCCTCGTTTCCTGCATCTTCGTAGAAGTCTTGTGTGCTTTTGTTCTTTTTCACCCTCTTCATCCTTTTTGGAAAGCATTTTCGAGCATATATAGTCATTAACTTTAATGTTGCGAGCTGGCTCCATTCATCCATATCCACTAGCTTCTTAACTAAACCTCTATAATGCTTGTGAATGAGATCGATGCGATCAGGACATATATCCAAAAATGCTTTGACAGCGGCACCAGCCACATAATATTGTCGATCGCCAAGTAGAGTAGATATGTATTCCAAGAGTTGAGGGAGAGTCTTCGGGTCTAGTCGGTAGCATTTGGGAATAGCCAGGGCTGCTGCTTTCCTTACATAGGGACTCATGTCTCCAAGACCCTTCTTGATGGCCAGAGACACAATTTGGCTAATCACCGGGACCCGGATTCCAGACATCGTCTTAAGCGCCAGTGCTCTGACCTGAGGATTGCTATCTGAAAGAGACTTTTGTATGGTGTTGATCGAAAGTAGGGACAGGTCGGGTTCTTGTTCGGCATAGTTGAGAAGGTATATATAAACGAGCTTTTTTNATTTCTATATTGGGTGATGCAACATTTTTGACCACAGAGGAAAAGAATGGCAGGCATGGCTGAGATCGGTACATCATCTGTGCAATTCTCGGTCAGTCGTTGTGTAAACGTGCATGTCGTCAGAGAAATGTGCCAGCATATAGTGTCTCGCCATACACAAGAGGGGCAGAACTTGTATAAGTCACCGTAAACATACAGATATGACCTTCCTCAGCCCTTCTAAGATATCTCTATCATTGCGGCTATCTAGCAGCTTCTTAATTTGGGCTACGGAAAGGTTCTTGGGCCCCCCTCTGTAGCTTCGAGCGGATTGGGCTGCATCGAGGGTGAGTTCTCGAGCTGTGAAACCTTGTTAGCATTAAGGTCTCTAGCAATACATTGGCTCAGATGGGTTATACCGCTTTCCAGCAAGCTTGATATCCGCGCTATTGACTCCATAAGAAGATCCTGACATTATCAAGCTTCCGCGTTAAGAATTCGTGTTTGTCTGAAGCTGATAGAGGGGCCTTTGGTAAGCGATGTGGACATTCCCACTTCGGACATTTTGACATCAGCGAGCCAAGGCCCATGCGAATAGACGCACTAGAGCGCAACAAATAACCTTAAGTCAGGGAGTCATTGTCCATCCTTGATACTTATCTATCTTTGTAACATTTTATCACAATGATGGACCTCACTAACTATTATAACTGCAATAATCTTATCTTTTCTTTAGGCACGTGGACAGCCAGCTCTAGAGTTAATAGCTTCTTCCTCAACGAATTCCCTCCGTAAAAGAGCAACGGGATTGATGGCTCCAACACCGATTATCTTACCTGCTGCACTTCCCACCGAGTTGCTTACCTACGTCCTAATTCACCAGTCATATCCTACAACCCTCATAATCTGCACGTCCCGGAAGATATTCCTTGACTCGATCATATCTACTCTCAACTATTCATCTACACATCCACCCACAGAGGAACAACCTCAATTGGAACACACCACAGAAGATGAGACTCCTCCACCGACAGACGATACAATCGACAGGGCGCCTCAAGAAGCTTCCAAACCAGACCCCAATCATTCCACACTCGATCAACATCCCCTCCTAATCAACACAATTCACCAACTGATCACCTCCCGCTCCATAAACACAGTCTTTGTACCAACTATCTCACACTTACGTGCCTACCTAGCAACCTTCCCCAAATTTGTTGCATCTGAAACTCTCTCTCCAGCCCAAGACTGGGACAAACCTGGTGAGAGATGTCCGCTCCTGGTGGTGTACGGAATGCTGGAGTTACATCGAGATACTAGCGAGTGGAGCGCGCAAGGATTAGCAAGTACGCTTGCTTCTTTAGTACAAGTTGGTCTTCTCAGTGAGCGGAGAGTAGTGATTTTTGAAAGGAAGGTTGAGGAGGATAGTAGGAGCGACAAAGTGGGAGAAGAGGGAGAGATGGAGATTGTGGAGGAAGAGAGGGAGAGCCCATGGAAGGAGCTTGTCCCGTTACTAAGTGGTAGTGCAAGACGGGCTGGGCTAGATATCGACTCGCAAGGTTGGAGTGGTCGGACTGTAGAAATAGGTAGGATACTAAGACGCTGGTTCGTATTTGAAAAGGGGGACTGGAGTTTAAAAAAATCAGGTAAGTAGGCTGAGAAATTCATATCTTATTGCTTCTGCTTGAAAGATTTAATGCTCTTTAAGATCATTATCATTTATATGGTATCAACCCGAGTACTACCTAACGCCTTTCCTAACCATGAATCCATACCACAACCGTAAATGAAATACATGCCAATCATCAAATCGCCTGCTCCATTTCGGTGATGTACAACTTGATGTGAGAATCCATTTTCAAGAACTCATCATGCGCATTATGGATCTCGTTCTCAATATTTTCCTTCAAATCTGCCATCTATTCAGAGTAAGCAAGTGTCTCAATATCTGAAGAGAAGGAACAACATACCTTCTTCTCTGTCTGTTCTATCCTGACTCTCCTTCTTTCCATCTCTTTGCCCTTCTCGCCTCGTTCTTCAGTCAGTTGTCTGTGTATTGCTCTCAGTTCCTCCATTCTCTGCTTTGCTGCTTGTGCCTTTTCCCTACTACTCTCTCTTATTTTTTCGGTCCTCTCGTTCCATTTTGATAGCTGCCTTTGCAGTAGCCCTTCGGTCCGTTCTACCTCTCGGACGTTATTACCACGCTCTCCTAGCGCGTCGCGCTGTTTCGCAATTCTGATATTTTCCTCCTCTTCCTTAGTTAATTCAACTGAAATCTCATCTAGAAGTTTTATGCAGGCCGCCACATCTGCTGTGACAACAGCAAAGGTGTCTGTCGAGGTCTGGAGCGCTCGCGCTCGTCTATCCAGAGTGTCAATTTGAGACTTATCGGAACTAAGAGTGTTGCTGAGTTCGGTCAAGGATGCCTGGAGAGCAGCAGGTGATTGCAGTACGTATGGCCGTAACTTTGCACTCTCTTGTCTCAGGCCAATTGTTACAGCAGTCTTGTCCTCAAGCGTTGCTGTCATCTCCGCTTTCTTCGCCTTAACATTTTCAAACCGCCTTGTGACTTTCTCCTGGCTCTGCCGGAGCTCGAGTAATCGCTTCTTCAATTCCTCATTCCGCTTTACTTTCTCCGCTATGTGTGCCTCCATCGCCTTTCGGTTTGCCTTCATCTCCTCCAAACGGGCTTCCATCTCTTGGTTTTCCATATACAAAGTCTCAATCCTCATCTTCGTTGTCTCCGCCTTGTTGAAATGCTCATCAATCACTGATGTTTGACTTTCACGGAATCTCACGAAATTTATGATGTAGGAGAAGGTTTTAACAAGGCGATCGTGAGTGGGCTTGTACAGGTCTTGGAAAGAAAAGTCCGTAATCCCGCATTCGACGAGGAGTTTGCGCAATGTAATGTAGAATCCCATTAGGTTCCGCGTCTCTGCCGGTATACTGTCCATATATTCGCCACAAATATCTTCTGCGGCCGCGCGCATGGCTGGGTCGATAGTCTCCCGAGTCGTGTTCATGAGAAGCTCTGCGAACCATTCGAAGATCATCTGGATCTGGAGAGGATTTGGTTTCTGAAGATCGGCGACTGTAAACGGAATCCCTATGTCACTGATACAGCCAACAATTTCTTTATCAGGCTGGTCAAATCATTTAGTTTTTGTACACTCGCAGACCGGAGATGGGCAGCTGTTACCAGGCGCATGAATGCATCGCTCTCTTCTTCCTTCTTCCTCCCGCGATTCTGCTGCTGAGAATTCGGGGCCATACTCATTCTTGGATTATAAGCCATCGTGTAACAGTAGTATCAGGGTTATCAATTTTTGCTGGAGTGAAAACTCGAATTTCTTTTCCCCTGATGTTCTCGATGTACAGTAAGTCAAGGTACAGCGATAAGGACGTCGCTAGAGTAAACAATCAAAGTAAACAGATGATATTTGTTGATGCCTCAGGCATAGATGATACATCCACATGGCAAGCCTCTAATTATAGTCTGTGGGTGGCACAAAGAACTACACTTCATCATATTGGCTCGATTTCTGCATTACATCACTCTCCAGAAAATAGTTTCATACGCAGAACAAGTCGATCGACATTGCAGATTTGTAGGGTATGGAAATACAGGAGCATTAGGAGCAAGCTTGATTCTAATATCCACATCCCAAATTTGGAAACGAGACCTTCTCATCAGATGTTCCTGGTTCAGAAAAGACCGTTCTGGAGCCTATAAACAGCTTTCCCACACACACATGTCAGCAACCAATAGTCAGGAATACTGGCAACTGAGAATTGATTCCGGATAGGGCGGTCAGAATTCATCGTGTTCCTCGAGCTTCTCCGCGTATGTACAGTATACTGTAGTACATAGAGCTTAGAGCTTCGAGCTTCGAGCTTCGAAAACCAGCTTCATTCGAAGAAATGCCGAGTTCGTCCGTCTGACTTGCCCAAAGTCTCGACTCAAGAGAATGGACGAGTCTGCATCATACAAGTACTCCGTACGTCAGTCGGTTGACTTGCCATGCCAGGATGTTAAATATCTGCCGTAACAGACCCGCCATCCAGAGTTAGCAGGCCTTGTGGCATGCCTTGGCTGACATCGCCATATAAACGGCTCTGTGCATGTGCAGTTCCTGCACAACGATCGGCATATCATATCTTGCTTGAATTAATGAATCGTACGGTGGTCGGGGCCTGTGCATTATGCATCGTTCTCCAATTCCTCGTCCAGCACTGCTTTGTACTTGTATTATCCAGGACTCGGGGCGACCTTTACACCGCACTATTTGTCAACATGCGAGCAACCCAGCCACGCCAGCGTTCGACAACCTCCACGGCGCCACCAGCTCACCCCGCAAGTCGATGGAGCACTAGAATACATGCGAGGGCGAGGGTTCAAATACCGTATCGGAGTACTTTTCTGCAGGCCTGCATTCTCGTGACTCTCCGCGCCCTTGTGGTAGTGCCCAGCCCACCTTCAAGCCCCTCCTTCAGCCCTCTGACGTCCACACAGTCCCCCATGATTCCATCTTGCGCGGAATTCTCGAGCCCAGATCCAGCTCTGATCTCGGCCTTATCTTGGCAACCTCTTCCCCTGCCAGTCTGCGCCAAGTAACTTTACTGTAATTGTTTGCCGGATGCATTGCTTGTACCTGACGGAACGGGGTTGAGCTCCACATGACGCTTTCCGTTGGACCCATTTTCTACGGCTACGATTCCAATTTCTACCGCTTCCAGAAACTGGTCCCCCGGCGGCGGCATCGCTCCCCCTCGCCGAGCTTCACTCTTTCAAGGCGACTTTGATTCCACAACAGCGTCATGCTGGGGGTTTCAATCCCAGCTTGCATCTGCCAAGACTCGCTAGCTGTAGGCAGAAATGAGCCGTTTCTCGTCTTCTCTTGATCACGGCCGTACCTGGTTGATATAGCACGATTGGTAAGGCTAATTGATTATCAACCCGTTTTATATTCACAATAACTCTTTACTGTAAAGTCTGAAGTTCGAATTTTGAAAGTATGTTTATGTTTATGTGGTCTGTCAGATGAAAATGCGGGATCATGTTTTACGGTATTAACAACTGTGAATATGAGGATAAACTAGATGGATATTTATTTTGATTCACTATTAAATTCGATCACAATTTCGTATACTTATGTATGTTCCACAAAGAACTAACACAATTATCAAGAAATAAGATTAGATAATCCGGATTTTATTCTTTCTACTCTAGAGATTGCTCGGGGTGATTTTTGAGTGATTATGCTGTTAATTCCACGGTTTCGCTGGATTGGGTGTTCCGTAGGGACCGGGAATTAAGCTTCACCATCCATCGTCTCGGACGTAGCAAGTCCTCTCCTTCCTATCCCCACTCTAGGTCCCCATTCATGCTGGAATGGAATCATGAGGGTACCATACTCTTACTATAGCAGCCTTTAACGTGGGGGGTTTTTCTTGCTGCGGACAGATGCTGAGAAATTAAGAAGCTAAGGAGAGGGGCTTTCCTCCATCCGGACGGCTGTTAAACCACTCAGATACCACGAGGCCGGCTTCCCATACACACAGCTACGACCATCTGAAGCTTGATTCGTCAGCATGGAGCTTCCAGCTATACCTGCTCGTGTAGACGTTAGTCTCTTCCATGTGAGGCGTTTATGCATGCTTGTCATCTCTCCATCAACCCAGACGATCCAGAGAGACATCGCCCTGCCGCCAGCTATAATAGTGCTCCCAGTCATCTCTACATCATCAATCCTGCTACATATATTTTACTCCTAGCTAGACTCCTGGCATCATCTTAGCACACTTCTTCCTTCTTTTCCCCAATCGTTGCTCTTCATGATGGCGATTCTTACCATCAACGGCAGTGGCGAGGCTACGACTCGCGAACCAACTTCTGGCCTCGGGCCCAAGGCTGTGGTCAATGCTCCCACAATCCCCAATCAGACATCGAAATTTGATATCGTCGACATCCGTCAAGCAGCCGTCGAAATCAATTTGAAAGACGAGCTTCTAGCTCTCGTGCAGCCTCAGCATGGCCCCAAGAAAATGCCCACGCTTCTTCTCTATGATGAGCGTGGCCTCCAAATATTTGAAAAGGTTATATTATCTAGTTACCCATCCAAGGAGAAAGATATCTCAGAATATTTTAAAGCTAACTGAAGGAAAGATAACCTATCTCGAGGAATACTACCTCACCAATGCTGAAATTAATGTGCTCCAAACTTTCGCTAGCAGCATCGCAACAGCCATACCGTCTGGCTCAATGGTAATCGAGCTGGGTAGTGGGTTTGTGGTTGCCAGCGGAAACCTTTTCGAGTTTTAACGGACTAACTAAAAAGCAGTAACTTACGCAAGGTAAGTATCTTATTACAGGCTCTCGAGGCTCTCGGCAAGGACATCGATTACTACGCTTTGGATCTGTCCGAGAAAGAGCTGAGGCGAACGATTGAGCAAGTTCCAGCTTTCAACCACGTCAAATGTCACGGTCTTCTTGGCACCTACGACGATGGTCTGGAATGGCTCAAGAACCCAGCAAATGCATCGAGAACAAAGTGTGTCATGTCGCTGGGCTCCAGTATTGGTATGTCTAGACAACTACTTGGCACATTTTTTTCATGTGGTATTAACGTTTTCTAGGAAACTTCCATCGCCATGAAGCTGTAAACTTTCTACGCGGATTCTCTAAGGCCCTGCAGCCATCGGATTTCTTTCTCATTGGATTAGATGCAACAAATGATCCAAAGAAAGTCTAGTTAGTGTTTTCCCTAGACAAACATACAGTTTAGTCCATAGCTAACATATTACAGTCATGCATATAACGGTTGGTTATGCAGAATCTTTAAAATTATATCATTCCAAGCTAACTCCTCCCAAAATATAGATAGTGAAGGAGTGACACATGAGTAAGAATATACTCAAGAATCTCGGCTCTACAATGTGCATATTGACTAACAATTATCGCAGATTTGTCCTCAACGGACTGGTTCATGCTAACAGGCTGTTGGGAGAGGAGGTTTTCCACCTTGACGACTGGAAAGTCATTGGGGAATATGTCTACGACCACGAAGGGGGTCGTCACCAGGCATTCTATTCCCCATCTCGCAACATTCAGTTCAAAGACCTCTCCTTTGAAGCTGGGGAACGCATCCAGGTCGAGCAAAGCTTGAAATACTCGCTAGAGGAGGCCGCTCAACTCTGGGAAGCCGCAGGGCTGAAAGAAGTTGATAGATGGTCAGCCTCGTCCGACGCATACAGTAAGTGACACATTTCGTCACGTAAATTTGATTCATTTTCCTGCAATTATCGTAACCCCGCGCTCGATGAGCTCTAAGCTCCTCGGAATTTACGGATCTTAGTCAGCCCATTGATCTCCTGACTCTCTTGTCTAGAGCTGTGGGGGTCATGTCTAATTGAGAAAGGGATGGTACCCTGTGCACGGACCATAGCGCGCCACCCTCTAGACAAGGCTGACAGCTTCATCTCTCTGGGCTGTAATACATTTATAGTCTTGGCTTAAGCTGCAATACTACACATTATAGGGCAATTGTAGAAGATAATAACTAACATAACTTTATTAAAATAGATCTTCATCTGTTAGCAAATAGGAAAATGCCTTTCATCCATGACCCAGCCGTCTACGCTGCTTCCATTATTCCCACCCTGAATGAGTGGAAGGAATTATGGAAAGTATGGGACGTTGTGACTAGAGACATGCTTCCGGATGAGGAATTGCTCGATAAGCCAATCAAGCTTCGAAATGCCTGCATATTCTATCTCGGCCATATACCAACCTTCCTAGACATCCAGTTGTCCAAGGCCACCAAGGCCCCATTTTCCGAACCCCAGTACTACCCCAGAATATTTGAAAGAGGCATTGATCCTGATGTCGACAACCCCGAAAATTGCCATTCTCACTCGGAGATCCCTGACGAATGGCCACCTCTAGCAGAGATCCTGACCTACCAGGGAACTGTGAGAGACAGGGTGCAAAAGCTTTATGAAAACGGGGTTGGGCCAATTTCTCGCAGGATTGGCCGTTCTTTGTGGGTTTCCTTTGAACATGAGGTTATGCATATTGAAACACTACTTTATATGCTGCTGCAAAGTGATAGAACACTTCCTCCTACGCCCATTAGACCGGATTTCGAAGCCGAAGCGAAGCGAGCTGAGAAAGCTCGAGTCTCAAATCAATGGTTCCAAATCCCAGAACAAATGATCACTCTTGGACTTGATGATCCAGAGGATAATTCTACCCCCAACAATCATTTTGGATGGTGAGTTTGTGGCAAATTCTGCTTTACCATCAGTTGCTTATGATTGCAACAGGGACAACGAGAAACCTCCCCGAAAGGTTACTGTGAAGTCATTCATGGCTCAAGCTCGGCCTATTACAAACGAGGAAGTAAGTTGAAGCTATACTTATGATTAAGCTATTTTTAACATTGTACAGTATGCTCGGTTTCTCCAGGACACTCATAACCGGAAGATACCGGCCTCGTGGATTGAAAAGAATATTTCCAATGGAACAGAGAATACTAATGGATACACTAACGGGCATACTAACGGCATAACCAAGAAAGGGTGGGAAGCTTCAGCTCTACTCACCGATGAATTCATTGAAAGTAAATTCGTGCGGACGGTATTTGGGCCCGTTCCGTTAAAGTATGCCTTAGACTGGCCCGTCTTTGCATCGTATGATGAGCTTGCCGGCTGTGCTCGTTGGATGGGTGGCAGAATCCCTACCGTGGAAGAAGCTCGGAGCATCTATACCCATGTAGATGTCTTGAAAAGCAAAGAGGTAGAGCAACAACTTGGAAAGACAGTGCCAGCCGTCAATGGGTAAGTCATCCTTGCATCTTTCATCCAGTAGATACTGAGTTTTGGCTATAGTCATCTGTCCAACGACGGAGTCGAGGAGACCCCGCCATCACGAGCGATAGTAAACGGCGAGAGCTCGCAAGAGCTCTTCGCCAATCTAGAAGATGTCAATATTGGTTTCAAAAATTGGCATCCTGTAGCTGTGACAGCAAATGGGAATAAGCTTGCTGGCCAAGCTGGAATGGGTGGAGTCTGGGAGTGGACCAGCTCTCCATTGACGAAGCATGAAGGCTTCGAACCGGAGCCGTTATACCCCGGATATACAGGTATATGAGTATTTTGGACTTTCTGTAGAGAATGAACTAACACTCAACAGCCGATTTCTTCGATGGAAAACATAATATTGTTCTTGGCGGCTCGTGGGCTACGCACCCGCGGGTTGCGGGAAGAAAAACCTTGTAAGTTAAGCCACACTTCTGTCTGATGTTTCCTAGACTTACATGAACTCAGTGTCAATTGGTACCAGCGTAACTACCCCTACGTTTGGGCAGGGGCAAGACTGGTCCGGGACTTGTAAGATATGACCTGAGATATTTTGGCTCGCCTTGATTTCAACATATCAGGGATGGAGAAATTGTGATGATCAAAAAGGCAAATTCAACTTTGCCAATGTTTTGGATAACAATAATGTAATATCTCGAAAGACCATACATATGTCATAATATAACAGCTCAAACTATCAAACCAATACCAAATTGATTATTCCTCTCATATAGATGGCTCAAAGCTTTTTTTCAGACCGCTGTCTATACGACCGTATATGAAGACTCGTTCAAATTATGAAGTAACTCCACTCTAGATAGGACTAACTTTACACATCATTCCTGAATAATGTAGCACCCCCGTCACTGATCAGACAGACAGGTTGACCTCATATCTTGGAAACCAATCCGTCCCCAACCACGCCGCTTAATCTCATGAGAGACAAAGGACTAAACGAATAAAAGAACAAAAACAAAAAGAAAATAAAAAAATAGAACATACAACAGAAGAGATTCGCTTGTTGTCACCAACCAAACTACTAAGCTTCCGATCTGAGGCTTGTGTATGGCAGAGCGGACGGGATGCCCAATTTCTCCTCAGTCTATGGCCGTATGTAACAGTTGTAGCTGTTATTCTGTCTTTTAAAGGAGGGAGGTTGTCAAACTTTTTGGAAAGTTTTTTTTATATGTATTTTATTTTATTTTTAGCATTTGAGCTAGGTAAGAAGGGTATATGCTTTTTATCTTTGGGTTATATATTATCTAGGGATAGAGCGAAACTCTCATTACAGAATAAGTTTTACTGTTATATGATTCTCACATAAACTTATCTTACATCCTTTTATTTTTGGTTATCGAGATAATTTTAGTACTAAACTGTGTACCCTCCTTGTGATTTCGTAGAGATGTACAGTACTGTACAATACAGTAATTACCCCGTATGATGGTAGAACCAAATACAGTACAGTAAGCCAGATTACACTCCGAAGAACCCCGCAATCTAAAAGGTGGGTGTTGAGCTAAATTTACAAAAACTGCAATAAAAGTTAAAAAACCTGATTGCTGCACATTCCTTGGGAGGGCTGCAGATTTAGAAGCACGTCATCAAAAGGCCGCCATCAGTTTAAACTAACTTATCGTAGATGATGTGCAGCCTAGCAGCCCTAGTAAAAAGAGATCTTACCTTCAATTATGGCTTACACTCGATTATGCTATTGCTAGTGTACAGTAAAGTAAGTACAGTGACCTTTGACTGCTCCAATGCTCTCCTCTCTCTCTCTAGTTTATTTCAAACATCTAAGAAATAACAGTACGTGTGAAATAGTTAGGCTGCTCCGATGCTTTCTCTGGCTTATTTCAAACATCTGAGAATAGCATTACGTGTGAAACCGCGGGACGGATAATTACTGTAACTAACCCTTCGTCGTCGGGGGTACATCAATGCTTCGGAAATCCTAAATATAGCATATCAAAATTGAAATCCATCGTATAGTACCGTACTGCGACGAATCGAATATACAATAATTACAGTACAGTAAATTATCACGAGAGAGCCAAGCTCATCTCATTCTCATCTCATCTCATCACATTGCTGTGTCCCCCCAGTAGCTCGGAGATAACTATGGGCTGAAAAGGCCAAAAATGCGGCAGGCACTCCATTTCGAAACAACCACGGCAACTAAGATGAATAACATTCATGCTAATCATGCAAATACAGTAATCGCCGGGCATGCTAACGGGGATCGTTCCTAATTCTAGAAACGATAGGGTGGTAAGCTATATACGTACAAGCTCAATAAGATCGATGATTTATACCCCACGTGATGCGTTTCATGTCGTGGGTTTTTATTCATCTCTGATGGGAATGATAGGGCAGGGCAGGGAAGAGGGGTTTCNTTTTTTTTTTGATTTTTTGAATGAGGTGTGAGTGACTACATGTACTGTACGTCCGATGATGCTGGGAGAAAAAGATAATAATTTCAGCCTCGATCTTGCAATCCGTGAGACGGCTTCCGCGGGACGGTATTGAACTGAGGGAGCCACGGTGCCTGCTCTCCTTGAAACATGAAGGGAGAAACTGCCGCACTTTGCATGGAAACCGCGTGCGTGCCTCCCGTACTTGTAAGAATTGTGACTGAAGGATCTCTGGACAATTTTAGTTTCAAATGCGCCCCAAGACTACCAAGGACTGTATTTTGTTTAACTAGATGGTCTGGTGACAAGTTACTCATATCAGGAGGGCATGGCATCGCGACAGTAATTACAGTAAAAGACTAGAAGAAGAAAATGAGGAGAATGAGGAGGAAGAGAACTTGGCTGCATTGGCAGCAGCGAAAGAATCCTTTTCTTTCTGCGGTTGCATGTAAGGAGGAGGGTGTGTTGTGGGTTGTCAGGTGAAGTTCTGGCCACCCTCCACCCTCCACCTCGTTCGTTGCTCATGAAGCATCTGACCGGCGCAGGGAGGAGGAAGGATTTCATGTCACGCTTTGTTTCTTGTCTTCGCGTAAAGAATCCCCGTCCCGTCCTCCGTACTCCGTACTCCGTAATAAGGCTGCACCTTTAAAGTGTTTGCATTCTTGCTACGGGGGAACTTTGCCCAGAGACTGCCCGAAATCTGCCAGCGCTGCCCTTGCATTGGATCTGCAAGCCTATCAGCAGACAAACGAGCCCGCCCAAGCCCTGCATTGCCGCCAACCAACTGCCCTGTCGACGCCCGTGACCGCTAACTGGGTGCGCAGGTACACAGTACATTTATGTACCGGTACCTTGTTGTGCCTGTGTTGCTTGTTCCCCAGTCGTTGAGAAGAGGTGCGATACCGGTATGGTATGGTATTAACGTTACTTCCTCCGTACAGCGCGCTTCAATCCCATAAGTTCCCAAAAAAGAGTCCGAACCGGAGAAGGTTGAAGGCGGGATGGATGGATGGGGATCAGGTACCAGTACGCCTTTTTTTCCCACGCGAAAAGTTCGCGGGAAGCGGATAGCCGGTGGGGAGAGGGAGAGGCATTGACAAGCTCATGAAACCCCTTCAACCCGTTTTGCTGACTGCGAATGGATTGGATGCGATGTGGCCATGCAGGGCCGCGGCAGAGGGGTGGAAGGGAAGTCTTATCCATCAATTACTGTACAGTACATACATACAGCATTACTGTATTCTCCCTTGTGGTATCCAATCCAGACTGCCGTGTTTGCAGCAGGCACAACACCACACGCAAAAAAGGAATCCCCAATAAAATCCACAAATAATGAATCCCCACTGAAAAAAAAAAATTTGGAGNTTTTGAGTTTGACCCTCAAAACGTNAAAAAGGTAAATGGAATTGCGTACTCCGTATTAGTAATGGAGAAGAAAAAAAAACCTCTTTCTTACTTTCTTTGACAGCGGAAATACGGATACCGGACAACGGCTCATGCCGTTCGGTAGCAGAGATGAAAAGCTGCCCTTCNTTTTTTTTAAGGCAACTATTAATATAACTTCGAGGGAAGGGAAGCACCCGAACAAAGGTACGGAGGTACTTACGTACTTCGTGAGAAAGTCATTAAAAAAAAATCTAGCCTTCTGGGCAAACGCCGGCTGTGGCCCTTGTTCTTGCACTTCCCTTTCCCTTTCCTTCCCTGGACGGACAGCGGGTCCAGAAGACGGGCTTTTTCCTAAGCCACAATTCTGCGGACACGATCCGCGGTTCCATAAATGGGCTGCTGTGGCTGGAATCGGGCGTTTGGTGAACTGGTAATTATCGGATTTGCTGTTGGTGGACGTGAGACCCTTTGGGATAAAATCCTGTTGCGTTGCTGCGAGCTAAAACCATTACGTCGTACCGCGTACCTGGTTTTTTTACTGTAAGTGATTGTTACTGTACAGTACCGTACTGTGTAGTTATTATCGAACAGAAAAGAGGCTTTTACGAGGGCGAGGTTAACCCGTATTTGGTACTGTATTGAAGGTAATTAGCACTCTGTGCTTTGCTTTGCCTTGCGGTGGACGGACCAAGCGTTACAGTCAACGGTTGCCCCGTCCCACTTCAAACTTCTTTTGGAGGATTTGTGGTCTCCGACGTGCATCTGTTCCTTCGTATTTTCCTCGTCCCGTATTTTCAATAGGTTCTCTTCCCACGTGTCATGCTTCAATTTGGGCAACCGTGAGAAGGTTTTTTTGGCATGTACTCTGTATCACTGCAGGTGTTATTGGAAGTGGACGTGCAGAACCATCTTTTTCGCATGAGAAGGATGTGCGGGTTGGCCCATCGCTGGCCCATTCAACGACTCGCTGGCTATCTCGCACAAATGACAATAGCACTGGAATTGACGCCATCCATCTGATTTGCTCCTGATCCTGACCATCTAGTGGTCTTTGCAAATTATCCACTGCCCGCACGATGAATAACAACCTTCAGTTATGAAAATTGGAGGGTTACGGTACAGGAACTCGAAAGTCTGGTTCTCTGGATCTTGGGTCGCTGGGTCTGGCGCTGCTGCGATGACTTGAGTCTTGACCGCAATCCCAAAGCGGCTCACGACTACGGTACGGTAGGGTACGGTAGTACTTGTGGCGACGACAATACGTGATAGATGCGTGTGCAAGTTCCATTTCTGCGAACTATTTGAGTAAAGTACCGAAGTAAGGTCGTACTTGTTCACGAACTGTGTACTGTACGAAGGAGTAGTAGTGTCCGTAGTGCCGCCAGGAGAAAAGAAAAAGTGGCTTAATTCGGTCTGGGGGTGGGAATGACCTTGACTGCCAAAAAGGTTACTGTACTGGATTGTAAAACTCGGAGTGTGAGTGTGAGGGAAACTTACCGGGTACGGTAGATAAAGATAGCCCTGGGACCCCTCGGCTCGAACGAGCGTTTACGAAGTGTGATGGCTTAAATACCGTAATTAGCTCTTCCCTCAAAATTTGGAACGTCTTTTGCCCTGCCAGTACCACAGCACAGCACAGTCCAGTACAGAAGTACGCCCCTCGCCGACTCTTTCCAATCGCTCTTTCGCGGCTTATCATTCAATCGTTTATGATCACCGTGGGTTTGGACAATTTCAACCAAAACCACTTAAAACCACCTCCATCCGGGGCCGCCAGTCTCTTTTTTACCTGCTGCGTGACAACGCGCAGATCCTGAATTGCCACTTGGTCGCGCACTGACGTCGCAGAACGCAGAACCCATCGAACCCATCCATGAACAAACAGACCTCCCATTTCTTTTACCACAACACGCTCACCCAGAAACAACCACACTTGAAGACGATGCAATAATTCCTCACTTACCGTACCACTCGCTAGCATATGCTTCGCTTTGTCTACTCTCTATTTCGGCGATGTGCGACTCAAGTAACCGATAGAGAGCATCGCTTTTTGTCGGAAACTCACACCGGTTGGTCGGCTCAGCCCTGCGCGCCACTCTGACACCGGCACCACCAGTTCTGTTGTTGCGAGCAAGCGCGGATGGGAAGGACTGGGCATGTGGCCATTTCGAAGGAGAAGTCGTCGCTCGCAACTGCGAGCCGGCCCAGAGATGCCGGATCCGGGCTTAGATGGAGGAATGCGGAGGGATGAGGTGCCTTCTTCGGGGCTTGATCGAAGGAGGAGTGGCAGAGGAAGTCGACGGGATCGAAAAGCTTCGAGAGATGTGAAAAAATTAGAAAAACAGCATCGAACATACAGTTTCTCGCCTGGGAGGAATGACAGCATACACGTTGGTCGAGACACTGATCGTCCTCCAGTCCCGCCGTTGCCAACAGATCTGGCCAGGTTAGCGGGCAGGATAAATCCTGGATTCTATCAACAGAGTTCGAACCCAAGATTACTGGGGCAGAAGCCTCTTCGAGCTACCACGATGCCTCCAGTAGCTTCGCAAGACTGGCAACGGGCACCTACGCTCCAGAAGAGGTCCGCCCAGGATCTCCCTCGACGGAAGTCAAGTAAGAAACGGAAGGAACAGCATGACAGAGAAGCAGAAATAAAGGCCATGGTTCCAGTTATGCCGACTCGTGCCGCTACGGACGCTGACTTCGGGAGACTTGTGAAGAAGGATAGTAAAAGACTGCGCGAAGGACTGAACCGTCGGTTACAGAATAAATCATCAGATATCTCGCTGCCAACTGCGGGTTCAATTAATTCATCTATGTCTCTGACCGAAGCTGACCAACGCGGGGCTTACTGGTTAAATGCCTTTGACGTGTTCGCGCCTCGACCTACGATTCGATACTCTCACAACCCACGGTACGTTCATGGCGGAAGTGGATTAGACGGCGATAGCTCGGATTCACGGAAAAGAAGGGTGATGGATCAGATGGAAATTACAGACGAGAAATCGGCAGCTCGCAAGAGAATTGCCGATCTCGCAGATGACCTCGATGCTTCGGAGCTTCGTGAGCTTATGGAAAGGGATCAGAAAAGGAGGGAGAAAAAGGAAATGGCAGAGAAGATCAGAATGGAAAGAAAGCTTGCGAAGCGTCAGGAGAAGCAGAAAATGGAAGAGGATGCTGCGGCCCGAGCCGGTACTCCCCCGCCGCCAAATCTGGAGCGAGGGGTGTTGGGAAGGGAAGTAGTGGACTCGAGTTCTGGTACTTCTGCAGTAGTTACGTCAAGTAAGAGGAGGAATTCGGATGCATCTCTCGGTGGCCGTAGTAAGCATCCATCGTCCGAATTCCATCCCGAAGAATCTGCGACGAGATCAGACTCTCCACACAAGAATTCTGAGCCTCCTGCAAACATGACGTCAGATCATTTCGTCCCTTCAACAGAGCGAAGAGAGCAAGCTGTGGAAGCAACTTCAGTTGCATCAATTCCAAAGCCGAATGTATCAGCTACATCTTTTCAACAAACCCATGGTCCATTGGGATCTGGTATGTCACACCTGTTGGACCTCCATAAAACGAGACAATCCGTTCCATCAGAGAAGAGCGGGTCTTCGAGAAGGACGTCTGAAAACAGCAGCCGACCGCCACGATCATGGACTTCATTCTTCAAGAGGCATTCCAGAGAGAAACGCAGTTCGACACCATTATCCTTCTCTAATACAATACGAGATCAGCCAGAGATTCTACCGACTCCAACGGTAGCGTACACCCCCGTCTGGCAACCATCCCATGTACCTAAAAGGACGATGTCGAAATTTAGAGAAGATCTCCCTGAGCTGCCACTATCTCCACCTGACTCGCGAGTCCAGTCTCCAGAAGCCGATCCGGTACCACCGATACGAACTGACTACCCCGAGAGACAGCATCACTCTAGCATACAAGGTGAACAATCAATGGTGCGGTATGACACACCAACTAGTGGTTACAGATCGATGGACGCAATGCGACAAAACGCAGAGACACCTACTAGTGTCAAACGATCTATAGATGCAGCCTCACCCGAATCTGACATGTTTTTGACTCAATCATTAGCATCAATTGATTCTGAAGGGTCATGGTTATCTGGCCGAAGAGGAGGCTCCAAACGACGATCGATTCAATGTGCAGTAAATACACTCCATGATAGTCAAAGTTCGTTGCAAAAGCGATACAAGGAGTACTCAGAGTCCATCGAGGAGCTTGGAATTGCGGAGGATGAGTATTTCAGCCGCTTGACACCTGGCCCTGAGGAGCGATACAAGATCAACAGACGTTCTGGTGCCTCGGCTGGAGACCCTGTGCCATCCAGTGACGAGGAAGAAGGTGGAAGTTTAGTTAGCCAAACAAATCCGGAGCATACTAAATGGGGTGCTGTAGCACGACATCCTACAGTTGTGCATAGGGGGGCTAGCGCTAGATCGAGAGAAGGAATACTGAATGATTATGGAGAGGGAGAAGTATCCGATCACGAACGAATGGAAAATAGTCCGACAGATTCGAATTGGAAATCCTCTATCAATTCCGAGGACCTCGAAGAGCCCTTGCGCAGAGCAACTAGTATCGACTTGGGCAAAGGGCACGTTAGACACATTAGCGCTGGAAGCGCAAGATTGTTGAATTTGAAACCCAAAACTCCCGAAGGCTTGAAGAGGCTGAGTAGTGGATAGGATATGATTATCGATCCTAAACTGAGCAGGATACCCGATGACATCGACGACACAAGAAGACAGGCACCCACACTCTTTTAATAACTTTTCTTTATGATGAATTTTATTCGGTCGATATCGACACCCACACTCCTTTGATCATTTTCTTAGACATATACAACTCTACCACACTCTTTTGGATATTTCCTCATCAGAATAGCCTAGCCTTGTTTGTCGAAAGATGTCATCGATATCCCTGTTTGCTAACCATTACTCAAACCACTCCCCGACCTTGGATTACGGGTTATCTCGACACGGATTTTGGATTGGAATGCGGAATTTTGTATTTTTGACCTTGTTTTTGTTTTACCTTTTGTGTTTATGTTTATCCTTGCGACGATTGATTCCCCCCCAAAACATATAGAGATTGCTTTTTTTATTCCNTTATTTTTTAGTTGTTTGGTTTTATTATTCCCCCCCTTGGTTTTTATTTGGATTGATGCGCAGGGAAATGGGCGGTCAGCAGTTGGAGTAGGCAAGGACATAAAAAAAGGGAGCATCACCCATTTCCTTCGCACTAGTGTCGAAGGCTTGTAATGATATTAATGAAGAATATGGATATGGAAAGCGATATCACCGCCAGAGCCGGCTCTGAAGGGGACTGCAGCGAGACAGAAGAAGTCAGGAGGATGCAGGGACGAAGTTACACTTGTCACACGCCGGACGGGTCCCTGCAGACTAGGGACTACTCTTGACGTTCTTGGAGTATGGCCGCAGTAGCAGTAGCTTAGGAGGAGGAGCAATAGAAACAGGAGTATATCATGTGATCATCATCTCCAGCAAAATCTGCTTGTTTAGTGATACTGGTAGTTAGATTGATCAGTAATCATGATGTAATACTTCCTGCCTGACTTTCTAAGGCACCTAATAAGCTTTGAACACCAACAGCGTTCCCTATTCCAGTAAATGTGTTCAGATCGCGTCATAGTAGCGGCGTACCCGAGGGCAAAAAAAAAAAAGCATTGAATTGCCAAGCGCCTCCTTCCCAACTGCTTAGTCAGCCATGCTCAACCGGCGAAGGTCAGCGCTTCGCAGTCGCGTCATCGGGCTCTGCTGGACCCAGAACCCCAGAACCCGGCTGCCTTAGAAATCATTCCCAATCGCCTTTACCAATCACCGTCCACAGCTTTCTGCATCCCTCTCTCTCTTGATCCCCCTCCTTCTGTCGCCATTTCACGCCTCGCATCCCGCTCATGTTCCTATATAATCCGCGAATGTCATTCTTCCTAAGATCCACATCCAAGATCATAGCGCCTGCACTCAGATCCACGAATCTAGCTACTACCCAAACAGCAATCAAATCATCTTCTGCGAGACCAAATAACCTCGTCGCCGTCAACAGATACAACTGCAATTATCCCTCCTCGCCGTTTATCAGAGGATTTAGAAGCTCAGCCGTCAACATGGGTGTCACAGATATCAAGACGTAAGCCTTTTTTCCCCCAATTGCGTGGAGATGATTCTCTTTGCTGTGAACACAATTGCTGACATTTGTTTCGATTTTAGCAAGGCCGAATTCGATGCCGCTTTGAAGGAGCACAAGGTCGTCGTTGTTGATGCCTTTGCCACCTGGTGTGGTCCTTGCAAGATCATCAGCCCTCAGGTCGAGAAGTATGTTCATATTCCCTCCTCAGCTTATCCTATCAAACACTAACGAACCCCCCCCTTTATCTAGATACTCCGAAGAGTTCGCGAACGCCTACTTCATTAAGATCGATGTCGATGAACTCCCTGATCTAGCCCAAGAGCTTGGTATCCGCGCCATGCCTACCTTCATCTTCTTCAAGGACGGCGAAAAAGTCAGTGAGGTCGTCGGTGCCAACCCACCAGCTATCAAGGCCGCCATCACGACCGCTGTCGCGTAAAGGGAGTTTGAGATGAGGGAAGAGATATGTGTGATTACAAATACAAGAAATTACAAATAAATTATAAAAAAAAGACTTCTCAAAATTTTCGAAGGAAAGATTGACAAAGATTTAAAGATTTGGGAAATGGCATCGGAGGTTTGCTTGTTACATCCGTTTGCATCTTATCCACGCGCGGAAAGCTGCTGCGACAAACAGCACAGTTTTTACAAAGTTCTGTGAGAGGGAATTGAAGTGGGGGAGGCATTTTCTTCACCGGCCTTTTTTGCATCATCACCTTTTTCTCCTTTGTTAAATTTAGACAGCACGAATTCTAGCTGGATAAAATGCCAAAACGCATTTTCATTTCCAGATTATAATCAATTACTCTCTCTGTTTGTTACGCACCATCTTATCATACTGATATCGATCGTAAAAGCTAGCAGATTCAAACGATATTCCCAAGACTGCTGCTGAGGATGTTGGGTTGCACACAACTGTACAGCCGCAGATGTCGCCAAGACTCAGCCCCTCCTTTCCCTAGCACTGGACCCCACCTTGGGCCAAATCGCCTCGGCGGCAACTCGTATCCTGCGTACGTAAAACCACCACTAACATTGCCCGTTATTCACATCCAGCTCCTTCAGTTGGGTGTATAATTGATTTGATTATAGGATATTATAATCAATACCGATCGATGCTCTTTTGCGGCTCTCAAATACTAGTTGAGTAATCTAAGAGTTGAGTATATTTCGTCGATAGCTGGCTAGACTGTCAATGAAATGAACGACTCCACAAAAGCTCGCATTTTCAAAGCTCTACAAGCTACAGAGCTCAGTTGCAGAGCTTCCCTGCAAGTCCTTTTCCTTTTATATTATGTTTTAGCTCCCTTTGACCCTTAGGGGGAATTTGCGGCTCTAACCTACCAACGCTCTCTGTTTTCCTTCCTAATTTTGAAGGAAATCTCTTCTGCTTACTGTTCTTGGTTTGTTTACATGTTTAGTTACTTAGCAGGGGTTATACTACTTGTACAACTATTTCTGGTTGAACATCTGCTATGATTACTATTTGAAGTTGCATTTATAAACCAGCGATTAGCTGGGATGTGATTTTCTATGATCAGCGAGGCTATTTGCAGAGTCTTGTTTGGACGTTGCTATCTGGGTTTCAGACTTCTTGATTTCAGTGGTATGGTATACCTTTTAAGGTCTCAAATATGTCCAAAATGAAGAATCGGGTCAATATACTCTCCTGAAGTCGAAAGGTTTGGCAATAATACGTTAGTTGTTACTGCAATATTATATTATTATTTTACTTCAAGAATCCTTACTACAGCACAAAGCATCTTGGTAGATGCCCCTCTCATCTTATCTTCCTTCATAACCTAGGTTCAATATCTCATATGCACCTATGTGCTCTCTCATCGCCATGCCGACAGCATCAGGGCGTGCTCCAACGGCGGCGCCGAGACAATAGTGTCATTCCATGATATTTTGCGTGTTATTTATTTCACGGTTCTCTCCTCTCCTTCTAGATCTAAACACAACACTCTTCTACCTTCATTTTATTCATTCCAATCAAAAGGAGATTGGCTTCACTCCCAACACTCTCTCCGACCTCCAAGAGAGGAAGGATCTTTATTTCCTTGGCTCTTCTTTTGCTCTTTTCATCGTGCGCTAGTCTTTTGTTTCTGATCTGGTTCTCACGTTGTTTACAACACGTCTCAGGGCTATTCCAAAGAACTTCCTGTCCCCTATCAAGAACACGCTCCTACTTCTTGATTTGTTCCTTTCTCATAAGGACAGAGAAGTTATTGGAGTGTTTGCTTTCGCTGTGCTCATTAACTTCAAGTGGGTGTTACTTATCTGCTTTCAACACTCCTTGAACTATCGGTATCCCTTGATTAACCTCGGAATTGACTTCAATTCGATGTAAGTTCTCTTTCATCTTTCTTTGAACTTAGATACATATTTTCTTCACATAATAAGAATTAGCACAACCTGTACACATTGAAGACAGATCTGACTATTTTGATAGGCATCAGGGACATAATAAACAATAATCATTCCCGTATTAGATATTTCACTCAGGAGATAAAAGCCTCCGCCGGCTCTACTTCAGTCAAGACAACTAGATCTGCCGGTCAGCTTTGGAAGATCTAGCTTTTAGGGTTCTTTCAAGAGAATCAGATCTTGCCTCCAACCTTCTATTTCTCTCTTGTTCTCTTGTCTCGCCATCTTAGGGTGAGGCCTCATCTAATCCAGTCTCTGGAATCATTTCAGATCTACCAAGATCGAGGAACGCAAGACCAAAGACTCTCCTAAGTCTCCTTCTTTCGCAGTCTTTCTGCATATCTTGCTAGGTTGCTAGTTTGCTCCAATAGCTATCAAGTCTACAGCGCAAGTGCTGCTCTTGCTTGTCAAGTCCGGTGATCTTACATCTGATTTTGTAGAAGCACCTCAACTGTCAACCATGTCTTCTTCCATGTTGTCTGTTGCTTCCAAGACGGGCTGGACGTCTAAGGCTCGTCAAACTTTGCAATATCATGGTGGTTATGGAGAGGTTATTAAGTTTGACGACGACGTCGACGCTTCAGGAAGTCTGGGCCTGAGCAAGCTTCCTCGTGAGGTTCGCGACATGATCTATGAGGACTCCATTCTTCGGGATGTTAACAAGAAGAAGCCTGCCATCTTACCTGCTCTTCGAGTTCATCCCAAGTATTACCAGGAGGCCCTGATGGTTTACTACCGGGTCAATGAGTTCAAGCTCTGGCTTGATGGCTATGATGCTATCAACCCCCTTCATTTCGAGATTCTCCCATTTGTCAAGAACGTCAAGCTCATTTTCCCGTAAGTAAAATTTCCATATTCCCAGATTTGATCAACTCTGATTTAAAAGGGTTAGTATCATCATGGATATCAACAATTGGTCTATCGATGGATATGGTGCCGTTTACCACCCAGCTGAGCATGCTACCCCCAAGGTCAAGAAAATCTTCGACACTGTTGAGAAGCTTACCATCCGTTTCGCTGATCTCGCTGGCATGTGTGCTTTGCTTGTCTTTCTCCGTCACAACAACTTCCCTCGCCTGAAGAAGCTTGTCATCGAGGACGTCATGAATCACTGCAGTGATTTTGACGGTGGTGCTAAGCTGGATGAGTGGAATGAGAAGTTTGGCGTCCCGGCAAAGTTGCTGACGGTCCCAGCTACTCCAGTCATGACCATTGAGAGTTACGTCTGGTTCCCTATTGAGGGAAACTCTCTAGAAGCCAGCGAGAGTGATTAAATCACTCAGCAAGGCTTATTTATGGAAAACAAGTTGGAGGAATGGAGGAAAGGAAGGGAAATGCAGTGTTCCATTCTGGGAACTAATTAAGAGCTACGTCCATTCTGGGGCCTTAGATAGCTAAAATAAATGAATGAATGAAAGAAAATTGAAACTAAACTGCTTGATGATCCATTATAATGTGTCTCTTAAATGTACCTTCCTATAACGATGTTCCACGATGGTGTTTCTAGGACCGCATGAAACAATTTATGTTCATCTTTAGCTAGAGTATTATACTGAAAAAGCATGGTAACTAGTTACCCTTTGCTAAAAGCCTGTGGCAGGATTAAAGATCAATACTTTCTTCAACTTCAAGGCATGCTAGATTATAGGGATATCACTTCAGGTTCAGAGGAAAGATTTAACCAAATATCAAGATCAAGGTAATTAGTCGATTTCTAAATATTGAAATGAGGGATGGAGATGCTGTCACAAGATTCCTCCATTTTCCAGTATTCCCTCTTTTATCTAACCCATTAGAAATGCATCAATTCCGACCCTTCCACGCCAAACGCCACCATCCTTCAAATCTAGTTGGATGTCCCTGAGCACTTCAGTGGATACCACCAACCGACATATATTAACCGTTTCGTATGTAAATTTTTTGTTTTCCTTTCTATCCGATTTTCTTATCCCCCGTTACGCCTCTTACCCGCCAAATGCATGCCATTTATGCAATTCAATACCCCACCATGTATGTCATGCTTTGCTCGCTCATAGAAACAAAACTATGATTACAGAAAGGGTGAAAAATAAAACCGAAAACGTCATATCGCATCAGACAAGCATGATGATGCTTGTATTTTAATGTATCGAAGGAACCTTGGAAATCCTCTCAAATGTGAAGGATCTTGATTCGTTGGTCCATGGGAGGAGAAATGCGTTTACTCTTTCTGGTAGCTTTCTTGAGAGATTGCTGAGCCTCTGGAGTTTCTGGAGTTTTAGGAGCCTTAGTGCCTTGGGTTTTAGTCTTCTTTGATTCTTTGCGTGCTTGCTTTTGGGCCTTTTTCTTTAGGTCCTTCTTCGCAGCAGCAGTGACTAGCTTCTTTTTTTTTCTGTGGACCCTCTTGCTTTTGAGTGGTCTTGGAATTCGAGACAGTTGCGGGAGTATCCTTAGAGGTAGAAGGTGTAGCGGAGGGTGTAGTAAGAGGAGTGGTAGTGTTGGTGGAGGGAGCTTCGGAGGCACTGTCTGAGATATGTGAGACTGACCGAGGAGAATGATTCTTGGTTCGGAGAATAATTTTAGTGCGAGGACGCGGCTCGCTGGCAGCTACGCTCTGTGACTGGGAGCGAGTGGTATCTGAGTATGTAGAGAGAGTATCATTGTCCTCCGATTGGAGACGAAAAGAACCAATGGACGAGGGTGGAGCCGATTCAGCATCACTATCGTTGGCGCTCTTGGCCTTGTGGACAGATGAATCAGGAGAATCGTCCGAAATTAGAGTAATGGCAGGACTGATCTCAATGCTAGGCTGAACGACCTCGACAGCGGGAACAGCTTGCTGCTTCGCTTGCTTTTGTTTGCGAAGTGCCTTTCTGGCTAAGCTTTCTCTCCGATTTTGCCGCTTATTTGGGCCATAAACTTGGTCTTCATCCTGGCTGTCAACATCTCTCTCGACACTAGAACTTCCTGACCGGGAGCCGCTAGCCACACTTGTTGGGCTGCTGCGGTTCAGCTCAATAAGGCGAGTGACTGCTTCATCTACATCACACTGACAAGCAATAAGGGTGTTTCTGATCGTATCTGGATCAACATAATAAGGGAGGGACGATTCAACAGTTTTGATCATCCAAGGGGCAAGCGTTGGCGTGGCAACCGAACCACGCTTCTCGGAATCTTGAGAAGACGGTTCGTTGTCGTGAACATCGGGTAATCCCGTAAAAGGGCCATTGACGTTCCGGATAGAAGAAAAATGCTCGTATTCCTGCAGGGAATGAGAGTCAGAATTGAATTGATTAGAGAAGGTTTGGAGTTCTGGACAGCTGGTGGGCTTACGTGATGAGCGATGTGGACAACGGGCTTCTGTATACCATCATGCGGAGCGGAAATGTAGTATGCATGACCAGTCCATTGGTATACCTTCACATCCGTCCTATAGAGTCGTGAAAAGGCAACAATCTCCATGTTGTCGCCATAAGTGCCGCCTTGAGCCATTCGGGCAAGATGATTCTCGAAAGCCTCATCAATTTGTTCTGCTGACGGAGGTTCTTGCGCAATTGAAGTTTTTGAAACTGCAACGTTCTTTCTCTTGGGGTTTCTTCGGAGTCCTCCACCGGGCTCGACCACAATAAATGCCTTATAATATTCCGAATTCGCTCTCATATGCTCGATGACTTGAGCCCGGATTTCGACATGGTTCTCCTGGTTGCCGACCGTCTGGTCCGACAGGGCATTAAAAAGACAATTGCCTATTCAAGCAAAGACATGAAAAGATTAGTAGATGTGCTTAAGAAACCTGGCAGATGCGGGGTTGCGGAACAGAAGGAGCTCACCATCGCCCCGGGTAGGAACAGCTACCAGGCCGTGACGTTCGAGCCATTTGAAATCCTTTGGGTTTCGAGGCATGGTTATGAGAGTTGGTGAAGTCGGTGTGAGAAAGAAAACAAGAAAGACGAAGGGAAAGTGAGAGAACTTCATCAAGAAATGATCCAAAAGGGAGTTCTTATATGTTGTGCGGCGTATTGTCCCTCATTGTTCCTATTGTGAGGAAATTGACAATGGGAAACTGGACTGATACTTCGTCACTTTGTAGCGGGCTCTGGCCTAAAGGGTAAATAGGCACACGCCTATCAGGGGTTCCTAGCGCGTCATTTGGGGCTTGGTCTCGGGCGTGGATCAACGTTCCTCCGCGATAAACGTCCTTATCGCAGGAATATTGTTCTTCCGCGCGGAAAAGGTGCTGAACCCCGGCCAATCAGCGTCCTTCTTTCCCGCTGCTGGCCGAGCTCGGCAGGCTGGATAAACTGGAGAAGGGAGAGATAATGGTGCCAGCCAGCAAGCCCACAGTGGACGCTTGAGTATTTATACTTTCTTGGTCTGCAATTGACTCATTTTTTGCAATTTTACTATATAATACACTTCTCCTTGTCTGTCAATCTTCTCTTCGTGGTTCTCTTGAACATTGTGAAAACCAATCGGCCTTCTATACCTTCATCTCGCCCCATTACTGTAACCATCTCTTTCTGCGGCGGTCAATCTCATCGCCGCCTCTCATCACCACCCCACTTTCTCCCCTTTTTTTCCTGAAACGATGTCGAACATTGTTGTAGTAGGGTTCGTGCTGTTCTTCATGACATATGTTATGATACTTATCGAAAACGTAGTGCTGGTGTGTCGGGTCTAACGACAGCTCTGTTACTATCCAAGAACCCGGCCTACAAGGTGACGGTTGTTGCAAAGCATATGACAGGAGACTATGACATTGAGTTCACGTCACCATGGGCTGGTGCAAACTATCTACCGTAAGGATAAACTCTCATTTTAGACCACATTGGCTCTTAATTCCATCTCGTTTATGTACCNTTTTTTTAAAGCCCTCAACGCTTCGAGTGCGATAGGTTAATTCTCGCATAGAACCTCCTCCAAGGCAGGTAATAGATGGGAGAAGAACACCTGGCCAGAGCTTGAGCGACTGGCAAGAGATGTTCCAGAAGCCGGTATCCACTTTCAAAGTAGGCGCCAGTCAACCCTTAGTATACGAGGTTTCTTGCTGAAACCTATCTCTCAGATACCGTAGTGCTGAATCGTGAGAAGGACTCTGGAGCCACAACTGCAGACTGGTTCAATGAACTTCTCTCGACAAATCCCTGGTTTAAAGATGTTGTTCCCGATTTCAGAGTCCTCCCAAAGGAAGAGGTACCTGCCATCGCAGACACAGCAACTGCTTTCACTTCAGTCTGTATAAATACTGCCATTTATCTCCCTTATCTCCTAGGCCAGTGCCGAAAGCAGGGAGTGGTATTCAACAGAGCCATCTTAAGCCACATCTCAGATGCTGCCAACCTGCACCACACTGGTAAAAAAGCCGACCTCATTGTAAACTGTACTGGGCTCCTAGCTTCAAAGCTCGGAGGCGTTATGGATAAGGATGTCATCCCAGTCCGTGGCCAGATTGTGTTGGTAAGAAATGATCCCGGTGTTATGTTAACTGTATCTGGCACGGATGATGGTGACGACCAGTGCACCTATATTATGAAGAGAGCAGCAGGTGGTGGCACAATCCTTGGTGGAACGTATCAAAAAGGACGCTGGGAGTCACAGCCAGACCCAACTCAGGCCTTGCAGATCATGAAAAGAGCAGTTGAGATCTGTCCTGCGTTAACTGGTGGGAAAGGCATTGAAGCGTTAGATGTGATTCGTCATGGTGTGGGCCTGCGACCCTTGAGGCTTAGTGGTGTTCGTATTGAGAAGGAGAAGATCGGAACAACTTGGGTTGTACACAACTATGGACATGGTGGTTGGGGATACCAAGGCTCTTACGGATGTGCTGAAGGAGCGGTCGAACTTGTAGACAGCGTGCTGAGTCCCAAGTCCAAGCTGTGAGGGAGCATTTGCATGGTAAAATACATAGTAATTTAAGAGAGATCTAATGAGAAAAGTTTTCTATCTTATAATCTTATAATCCATACTTGTCTTGAACTCCTTTGGTGATGTATTACCGAGTTTGGATGGTGGTTAATAGCCCTTTCTTATTATAAGTCAGAAATAAGGCTAGAATGGAGTTGAAAAAAGAAAGAACTATTCCCAGTTACGAAATCTACAAGAACAGAGACCACCTCCAGCCAACGCATTGTTCATAAAACATTNAAAAAAAAGGTCATCATTCAGGTTTGTGCGCTCAGAAGTTGATGTTTATCACTAAAATTTGGCGTATTAATATCAAAAGGCTCTAGATTGAACTAGGACTTCATCTCTACGTCAGACCTCACACGATAGAACCAGATAGCAAAACAACAAGCCTTACACATCACTCAATAGAAGTCCTTTCCAGACATAGCCGACATGGATAGCAAAACAGTAGAGGTGCCGACGTTCAGTTTCCGCAATTTTGTATTCTTGTGGACCCTTGCATTCATCCTCTTTGATATCCTTTGGGATATGCCAGAGCGACGCCGCATTGCCATACAGCGAGATCCACAACATGGCCGGATCTTTAGAGAGTGTGATCGCCTAGAACAGCGACTTCTACAACTGAGAGAGGCGGTGCTTGATGATGAGGAAGCTAAGGAGGAAATTGATCATCTGCTGAAGCTAACGCGCAATGTACGTTTTGAAGAGGAGGGAAAGGTGGCCGTTGAAGCCAACACCATACTCTGGTTCACTTATGCTTTGCAGAGACTTTTCTAGTACAAGGCAAGTATCTTTTCTTTTTCTCTCTCACGATGGCAAAGAGGCGCCATAAACATCATCAGTCTCCACTATCATTCTTCTGCTGCCTACATTGTCGTCGTAAGTGCAATGATGAAGTAGGGGCGACGAAGCGAACAAGCGCGCAGGCCCAGTCATTCATTCCCATTCCAAGGCTGCAAGAAATAGCAGAAAGAAGCTAACTAAACCCTTGCGCTGGCCCTTACGTATTCCGTAGAGCTAGTCAGCCAAACTCGCCAACATTTAATTAACATCCCAAGACAAAAGCTGTCTCAAAACTTCCAGATATATTTGGAAAATAGCTGATAATTCCATTTCCCCCTCTCTATTGTTGTCGCGATGGATTTCTCTGATGCTTTGTGAGTGTCTATCTGGCTCCGATGCACCGGGCGCAGTAGTTCTGTCCTGGAAAGGAAAACAGCTGCCCTGGCGCGTCCGGCAGCTGGCTCTCTGTTGAAAGACTTTGTTAACGGTGAATCTCTAGTCGACTTGTTAACCTGGGCGTTGCAGCCTTAATGATCTTTGGGGGGATTGTGCAATTCTTCTCCCTCAAGTTGTGAGTAGTGTACTCCTACGATGCGCTCAACTGCCTCGGTGTTAGCTCAAGAAATGGCGACCAACTGAACTGTTATTCTAGTCAATCGATCATCCTCGGTTGCTACGTGATCATATTCGGTCTTGGTATGTTTCAAAGACTCTGCTGTTAACGGATATTGATGCTAACAATCATTTTTGGTAGCTACCGCTTTACTCGGTCAGTTCATATCAATTCCTCCTCCGATACTCCAATGCTTTCAAAGAGATTCTGCTATTTTGTACGCAAAATGGACCTAACTCTAATGAAAATCCAGAATTCCAAATACCTCCACAAGTATCCCGCTACGCATCATTCCTCTTCTCATTCATCGGACGGGGTGTCTGTAAGTTCTCCCAGCGTCCTAAGAAGCAATGAAGTGATAAGCCTGACGAAGACACTAGTTTACATGTTCATCGGCTCAATTCTCCTTAGTGACCACATTCTCCGTATTATCTCTGGCGCTGCAATTGGTGTTATTGGTGTTGCGTACTGCATCCTAGAATTCGTCCCCTCGATTGAGCCACCCCAGAATATGAGGGAAGCAGACGTAGGATGGGGTGCTGAGCAGGTGTAAATACGGGACTTCACTCTTTCGAAGGGGGGAATTGCTATCAAGATAGGTTTACTGTCTTGGGCAAAAGCTTTTTCGTCAATGACAATGCGCCAACGAAACCTTATGTTATCTTGTATACGCACCACATCTCACTTGCACAAGTTCCGCGATCACTACTAGCACGATCTACGAATGGGAATAGAAAGGAGGATCCAAGTCTGTTTCGGGTTAGGGTTGACACTTGTATCCAATTTCCCATTTTGTTTTCCAGTCCTTTTTTTCCATGTATGAATATCGAGTATACCACAGTGGAAACGAATCAGAAGAAGATGAGCAGGCTTTTCAAGCCTTGACAAAGTCGAAACTCTTGCTATGTGATGTCATAATTTCCTTGTTCCTCAAAATCTCTACAATAAGGTAGGACTAGGATATATACATTATATATATATCCACATTCAAAACGCCACAAAAGATAAAATAAGAGTCAAGAGTAAAACTAAACAATACGCCCCTTTCCCATCCCGGGAATCCCGTTTTTTTTCTCGTGAAAGCTTCTCCTGATCACCAAAACAAAAACCAATAATCGCCGCACCCCGCTGCCATCTATGCCGCAATGAGGAAGAAATATTTTTGCAAAAGAGATACTTTTTGAGGCGTATCTACACTCCGATACCTATGAAGGCCCTGTAAAAGAGAGACAAAGGAACACCGGGCGAGAATAAAAAGGAAAAAGGCAATAAAAGTGGATATGTGTCTCTGACGATTAGAGTAACTCAAACCCGACTGTCAGTTCATAGTCAATTCTTCCAACTCGCGCTCTTTAGCCTTCAACATCTCCCTCATGTTCTCGGCCTCTCGTTGTAGTATCTCCCTTCGTTCCCGCTTCACTCTTTCGCTCTCGCTCTGTGGATCCCTGGCGCTAGATAACGCGCTATTGGGATTGGTATGCGAAGATGTGGTGCTAGGACCGGGGCTGTGTGTGAAGTTGCTTGATGGAGTGTTTGGTGATGCAGCAGTAGCAGAAATTGGAGTGGGAGCGTACATGGGCGGATATTGATGTTGACTTTGGTTCTGATCAGGATCAATATCGTGAGAAGGGGAGTCGGGTTCGGAAAAGCCAGGGTTTAGGATTGATTTTATGGACGAGAGGCGTTTAGTTTGGGAAGGTTGGGTATTTGTTACGGGCTTATCGTCTAAGCGGGATGGAGGCTGAGATGGAGGCTCTGGTTCTAGGGATGAAAATGATCGTTTCCTCGAGGGTGAGAGAAATGAGTTCGGTGAGAGGGAGGGTCGCTGTTGTGTTGGTGAAGGGTACGAGGCCATGGGCGGTAGACGATTGTCGTCGCTCAGAGAATCTAGAAAGTCGCGTTGCTGTTGATTATGATTTTGAACATTCGAGTTGGAGGAGTATGCTGTCAAATCGCTTGTGGTGGTTGGGATTTGTTGTGGTCCGCCATTCTGATTTCGGATAGTTAAAGTTGGTTCGGGTAGGATGTTTCTTCGGGGTTGATCAGTGTTACTGTTGTTTCGGGGTCTGAATCCTAAGTTGATCGAGCCATCTGGATTCATGGTTCCTCGTTGGTGTTGTTCTGCTATATCAGCTGAAGAAGAGCGGCCATCTGAGTCTGGTGATCCTATTGAATGAGGCGCTTGGAGACCAGGGGTTTGAGGGGTTTGAGACGCAGGTACCACCCGTTTTCGGCGCTTAATGACGGATTTCTTCATCGTTACCGGACGGTGGACTCCATGCAGCTTGTGATAGAGGCCTAGGATTGTTTAGTATTGATACACATACAAGACTATGAGAGGGATAACTATCATACCGCAGGCATTGCATATCGTGTGGCCAGTCTCATCCCTGCGCCATAATGGAGTAATCGTCGTCCCGCAATTTTGGCAAGCAACGACTACCGTGGTGCCCTGAGCTTGAATATGCAAGTTCGTAACGTCTATCGGCGATGGCGCATCAGTTGGTTGATCGCTCTGGCTCTGGTTGTCTTGTGGGACGGTGAACTGCGCAGTCTTGGCAACCCTGTTGTTATATGCTGGACATCCGCTACAGCCCTCAGCACCTCCTGTCCCATTACACCGGCCACCTCCCGGACACGAGCCTTTAGGAGTTTGATCCTCTGCTACATAGGTTGCACCGGCTCCAACAAGATGGGCAGGTCCGGCTCGTCCAGGCGGGGTCAATTGCTCTGATACTCGCTGGGCAGTAATAACCGTTGTTGACGGCGGGCGTTTTAGATTGGTCGGTCTTGAGGCATTACGAGCCTTTTGATATAAACCACAAGCATTACAAATCGTAGCACCTTCTGGCGATCGTCGCCAAAGGGGTGTTCTGGTTGTACCACAATTGCTATATTTAGTTAGCTAAGGACTATATAAACCTACACGAACGGATTTACTCCTTCCTTACTCACCTGCAAACCTGTCCACTCTGGGCACCGGTAGAGTTGTTGGATTTTATATTCTGATATGCCTGGTCCTGTTCAGTTCGATCTTGCGACGCAGATCGTGGGATATCTTGATTAGATTTCTCTGTGGAAGTATCCATCCTTGCTTCTCCTCCCTCAGGGAAGTATAGTGGCGAAGAGCAGTTCCTTTGTGATTGCGATCCACAGACAGGACGACGCTGTAGGAAGTCTTGTACACCAAAGTTAATATTGCCGTTGGCAAGCCCTGGTGAAGGCGACCCGATTATGGAGGAGGTCTTCTGCCTCGACTGGGATAGTGACGATGAAAGGCAGCTCTCAAGGATATGTCTAGCCGGGAGATCAGAGCCAAAGGCAGCCAACGGACCGTGGGTCGCTACACAGGACATAGAGAGACTGCTGACTCGATGTACCGAAGAGAGACTCGAAGTGTGGTCTCGTGTTCCGCAACTGGCAAACCTCAGGCTGGTGTTACAAAAAAGGTGATCGAGGCCGGTCGATGATGCGAACCAAGAGGCAAAATACTACGGGTACCTATAGGCTGATGGAATGGACGGAGCAAAGCTGATAAATCCGATGAGACACACCGCCAGAGTCACAGAAGAGTTGAGGCGGCAACAGCAACAGCAAGAGTCGTAGCAATGGTCGTAGTAGTGGTAGAAGTCGGGGTCAGCGAAGCCATTCGAGGAACTGTTCGGCAGTGCTTGGAGAGAGCGATAAGATGGAAAGAGATGATCTAGATAAACCACCCAAGGATCTCGGAACGGGCCCGAGTAAGACGTGTTTTATTACCTAGGCGACCAGGGTGAAGACCAGGAAACTTGAGCTGTACAGTATCTGAGTGTACAAATGGCGTTACAATGGTCCAGATGGTCGGATGCCAGCGTTGCTTCTGAGTTGCCACTGAACCGCGACAGCGCCAGGCTACGACTTGAACGAGATTGTGCGAGATACTGTAGTACAAGACACCTTGGACGAGTTCAAGTTGATCGGGGTTTTTTTGTCTTGTGTGTTCCTCTGCTCTTGGACGCTCTGAAGGCGTAGAAGGGAAATGGCAGCGTCAGATCGATTGACTGACCGTGCTAGGATCAGGTGCTTGCTCCTCACCGGGTGGGTGCAAGCGTTTTTTATTGCCCTTCTCTCACTAGACGCTTTCTTACTCTCACTATTACTTTCAGCCTCTCACTCGTGCTCGCGCGCTCTCTCTCTCCTTCTCTTTCCTCTCTCTTTTGGTCTCTGCTCTTCTCAGCAGCCCGTACGATCCGAGTCCTAGCCAGACACTCGCAGCGAGATCGAACTGGCCATCAATCTCTCAGCATTCAAAGGAAAAACGGTTGTTGATCAAAAAAGCAAAGAAAGAAGCGGAATGGCGAATGCTTGCAGCGAAAGCAGACAAAGCAGCAGCAACCAGCAGCAAGTAGCGGCTGGCCCTGGCTGCAAGGGGGCTGACGGGGGCCTGTCTCGCACGTTTTCTGGCCTCTGGGAGCGTCACGGCCAAGCTGTTTGTAATCCCTGCGGTTGATTGGCCCATTTGCTCAGACGAGGCGCCGCCCCGGTTTTTAACCTATGGCGCATTGATAGTGACATTCCTGTGCACGGGCCAACTATGATACACACCGATCGCGGCAATTGATTGTGCAAGAGATTGTGCAAGAGATTACCGTAAATTATCAACATTGTACTCCATAAAAAGTTATGAAGGATACGAAACATAACTGCACAGGAATGTCAATTATGCACGTCATAAAGGTACAAGATGAGTGGCTGCGAACTCCTTATTGCTTTTTATATCCGTTCCCGTGCTTCAAGAACTGCTGCTCTATATACCAGTCAACGCCGTTGCAGGTGTCAATCCCATACCAATCTCCCGCCTGCACAATGATCTCATGTAAAGGAAACAAATGAAACATTACTGCGTACCTAATTCGTCATTTATCATCAATGTCATTCGTTCCCCTTTTCACTCCTTTTCGACACTTACGTACTCCGATCTCATCTCAGCAAACTCTCACTCGCTGTCTATATCCTCGTACTCATCTAGCCCATCACCATCACCTCCAGCCTTGCTCATCTCAAACCAGCTCCCGAAATCAAGTTTCATAAGCAGCCGATCCACCCTGCCAACCCGTACGGGAACATATCGCCCTCCAACTCCAAGAATGTCAGCTCCTAATTCCATCTCTCCAAACTCCTTTCCTAGACCCTCCTTCTCCTGATCAACTTCCCGCAAGCACCCCACGAGAACCTCCACTGCGCCCTTCACTCGGCCTGCAATCACCAGAAGTTGCTGTCCAATATCCTTCTCCTCCTGGTGAAAATCGGAGAACGCATCCACCACTCCTTCATCGGCCTCCAGGTCCAGCGACTGCCAGATGGACTGCATTCGATGCACGAGCGCCACCAGGTGGTCAATCTGTTGTAGAAGATGGTACAGTGGATCCGTGAATGAGGGCGTCGTCAGGAGAATACTCGTTGCTAGCGAGTAGAGGTATCGTCGATGCGCATCAGCCAGAGTTTGCGGGTCGTGATTATGCCTGATTTCTGCTTGAACCGTAGCGGGAGTAGCAGTGGTGCTAGAGTTCCGCGTCGGCTCGCGTCCTGAATTCTGCCAAGTGGCTCGATCTTCTTCCCGTTGGGTGCGCTTTGCAGATGAAGGTGGCCGCGAACTTGTCGTTCCCGTTTCGCCCGTGATCCAATTCTTGAAGCCATCCCATGTTCCCTTAACTACTTCTCCTTGGAGATATGCTTCTGTCTCCGCCAGGAAGAATACCGCCGCGCTGCTCGTTGCCCAAACACTACGCATTGTTTGGGATCGTGCCTTTGCTCTTTGCCGCAACGTCTGAACCTTTCTCCGTCCTGCCGTCGAGCTACCGTAAGGTGGTGCCGGTGGTGCAGGATGGTCGCGTCGTAGGGACGTAATCTTCCATAAGTTGGTCAGACGGAGATGAGCTCTGTGGATTGAGAGGAGGTATGCGTTGATCTTGGAGTAGGTTTGGATGTCTGACGGCGTAAGGAATAAGTCTAATGGCGATGGGATGTGTAACGTTAGTGATACTGGGACTGAAAGAAGGAGGTTGTTAAACGGTGTGGAGGCGATCATTGAAACTGTTGTTGGAGATGTGTTGGCCGTGACAGGTGTTGGAGGTCTAGGCTTTGTAATAACTAGTTGTACAAGATCTCTTGCTAGATCAAGTAGTTCATCATCATCATCCTGGTCTTCTTCTCCTTGTCCTTGTAACGCGCTCATCGCCGCCCATGTCCGAGCCAGGATTGCAGACACTTCTCCCTCCTTCACAACAATATTCCCCAGTCCATCTCGCTTTTCATATGCTAAGTTATCTGCTCGACGCCAACGCGATCGGATCTTCTCATCAGCTTCTGTGATCAACGAGATGGCGAATTCTCCGCGTCCCAATAGGAACAATTCCCTGAGAAGGGTCAATATCTCCACGACTCTACTTTGTGGGAGCAGTTTCTGGAGAGTGGTTTGTGATAAAGAGAGCCGGATAGAGGCTATAACCCTATTAAAGCCTGCTGTAGTAATTGGAAATGTGAGACTGGAGAGCTGTTTGAGATGCGAGGATATCTGCTCCAATTCGGGAGCATCTGTATTCGCGATTCCTCTGGATCGTATGTGGTTTAGAGAACGACCAATGAACAGTAATGAAGAAGCAGTATTCGTCGAAACAAATGCAGGTAGCAAATTGGGCTTGCTTTGGTACTCCTAGAAAGATATTAGTTAATATGGGCTAGGAAGCAAAAGGTTTAAATGAATTGTATTTACCTCTGGATCGTCAAAATTGTGCTGGACAAAGAAGTCCTCTCGTCCAAAACTAGGCATCCGTCCGTATAAGATCCATGCGGAGACCTGCTTCAACCAAGTAGTCTCTGCAACTTTGACTAGACTTAAAGCGGACTCCTCAATATCAGAAAACCCAGTCTGTACCGCGTCACAAAGCCTATCGATGACCATAGCCCCGGTACAATCCTTCGTCATGAATTCTACAATCTCTAAAAACCACTCCATTCTCCTCGTCCAGCCTGAAAACTCCCCTACCAAGGAAGTTAGTGGTACGATATTGTACGCCCCGACTAGCCCCGCATCTTGCCGTAGGATGCCAGCTTCGACATCGAGGACCTTTCTTTGGAACTGCGCAAGGTGTGTGGAGTTTATTGAGGTTGCTACTGCTTGACAGATACTAGATGAGTGGGTTTCGGTGATGGTTTTTGTTCGGGCTAGGAGTTTGCAGTGGATGTCGCTAAGGTGGGCGATAGAAGAGAGGAGGGCCTTTTCAGGTGGGGAGAGAATTGAGTTTGAAGAAGAATGATCGGCCGAGAGCAATGGAGAAGGATGGCCCGAGAGGGAGAGAAAGATTTCATGGAGCATTATGAGTAGTAGGTGACTTTGGTTTAGTCAGTATGCCATTGCTTTGCTTCTTAGGAAGAGGGGTGTTTACAAGTTACGATATGCCCCTCTTCTCTCCGTTATATCTGCCCTTGTAGATAAATCATAGTTCTATAACATGTTTTCACGTCATATAAACTACTAGCCCACAAGATTTTGAAGCTAATACAATAGTTCCTTGCTCAAATATGGTGATGTTCAACAAACTATTTCAAGTCGCGTCGTCTGGTGGTAGGACCGCGACNTTTTTGCCTGATATATGAGGCTCTAATATATTCGTTCACTTACCCCTTATCGACGCCACTAAACTTTGTTCCAATAACATTGATATTTCAATGTAGGAAATTTGTCTATAAAACATGCATGTAATCAGTCTAGCTTGAGGAAAGTCTGTATTGGTGATGCAGATGCGGCTTGAAACTCTCTTGGGAGTGTCCTGGCTATTCTACCCTAATCTAAGCACTCCTAACATAGGTGAATAACTTTATAAATGTTATAGAATCCTCTGTAGATTTCTTTCCATGTTTCTAGTTTTGTTTTATTCTAGCACCCATCGTGCAGCCATGTAGGTATCTAATTACGGCAAATGACATTCTTCCATTGCCAAACACCAGAATCTCTCTCCATCAAGAATTAACTACGTGAAGTCGACTTTTTAAATTAAGGCACCACGAAACAAAATTTTGTAAAGCTCGGCACTTTGAAGAATCACTTCTAGTTGGACAAACCACTTAGCTCCAGATTCGCATCAAAATCCAGAGCCGTCAGGTGTTTCTCAGAGTATGAAGATGCTGATATGGTTGGTTGATATGCTTGGTCTCAGACACGCAACGAGATCTACTGACATCTCACGGCTTCAGAGATCTGCCAACAGTTGCATGTGGTTGGTCAGTTTTCTTTTCTTTAGAGACGCAACGAAATCAGAGAAGATATTCAATCTTTAACAATATCTAAACACAATTGGACGTCTTGTTTAGCTCCAGAGGCGCAACGAAAGAGGTGGGCAAGACATATCTTATTAACTTCTAAGAAAGTTGTGACATGGTTGGTCGGTTTGCTTAGCTCTAGGAACGCAACGAAATAAGAATACTCTGAGCTTTGTGAAAGTGATTGGGTATATCTTGCTGCCTCCAGATTCGCAACGATATCAGTGTACATCTAGAATGATCCAAGGTATTCCCGGCCACAAACTTTGCAACGTGGTTGGTCTGTTTTCACGGTCCGAGATTTGCAACGAAGTTATCAAAGGAATTCACGGTCCTCTTAGTTCTGGAACACAGAGGTATGGTTGGTCAACTTGCTTTGGTTCGTGATCTGCAACGAAATTGAAGGACGTTTAATGACTATAATGCTGAGATATGGTTGGCTCATCTGGTTAACTCTAGATGTGCAACAGAATCTAGATGTGTTCTTTGCCTGTAACTTTTTGTTGCAGCTCTGGATATTTGCATTCAGCGCTATTATCCTCGGCATCTAAAGTTTGAATTCACCTCAGCTATACAAGGACTTTCACGTTGCGAATCTGATGATCGAAAATCGTCACTATATTACTCAGCATGGAGATAGAGCTTTCCTCCATGAGGCTTTTAGTATTGCGTTGCAACTCTGAACGGGAGAACCTAGCGCTATATCACTCGGCATGAGGTTAGAGTTCTTGCTACTCCTAACTACAAAGAAGACACTCATTGCTGCAGCTCTGGGTAGTTACATTCATCACTATAGTTCTCGGCAGCTCACAAGACCTGTAAGTAAGGATAACCACTATAGTACTTTTCCACGATTGGTCGATTTGCTCAAGATCCGCAACGATTATGTGAACACATTCACAAACTGAAAATGGGAACCAAAGCACCAGTATGGTTGGTCTCTGGCTGCGGTAGCTTTGAATAAGCATTAAAGAATTCTGTTACATGAGTGGTCGATTTGCTTAAGATAAGATGCGCAGCGAAATATTGTCGCCGTGATCATATGTGTTCTTATAGACTAAGGGAGCTCTCCCATTGGTCGTGGTTAGATCCGCAACGAAACATGCTATGAGGAACCTGATCTCTTGAATGGTGAGACATCAGTGGTCTGATTGCAAGACATCCAGATTCGCAACAAAATTTTATCCTTCACACGTTTTGTATGAAGATGCATAATGCCAAGTTAGGGCATCACCCCATCTTGCGTTTTGTTGCGAGTCTGGGCATAAAGTTTAAATTATTGTGTGGAGGAAGGGCAAACCCATCCACATACTCACACTCTCTCACTCTCACCCATAAGCATGGTGACTCTCTTATGAGAAGTTCATGGAAAAAACAAGTGTAGATATCTATATGAAGACTTCTTTATACCACAGGCACATGTGGCACATGTTGTCTTCGCTGCATTGTAAGTGAGTTCGTAGTAAGTGAATTCTGAGCATTGATTTTCTCGCCATTTTTCTAAAACAATCTTTACTAAGCATATGGGAAAAGGAGGAATAAAACATCTGTTCTAAGAGACCCAAGTGCTATTTTATTGAATCCTCCATACAGATCCTTATTCAGTATCAGTGTATCGGTCATATATACACATAGCGTTAAGTTCTGAAATAATAGCAAAGATTCAGACGTAAGGTGAAGTGTCTGATGAGGTGAATCTTCAAAGACGAAAGGGAAAGAAAAAAGGGGAAATATATGTACGAATAAAAAGATATAGACCATTTATACCAAATCAGATAAAGAAGAAAAAAAGGAGATGCACATATAATGCATACTGTATAGACCCATCCATCCAAATAGCTTTGTTCCCCCCAGAGTTAAATGTCCTGAAACCATACACCTCTCCTTCATCATTCCTTCCCTGCCAGGGTAATCGTCATCATCATCGTTATCATATGATACCAAAACACCCACCACACACCAATATTCCCAAATTACCTGATAAGAAAAGTTGAGCGATGGATACAACCAGGCTAGTAATAGCTTAGCGCTTGACATCAGCAGGCCAACCCTCAATTGCCTCCCCAGGGCCCGTCCCATAAGCCGGAGGTCCTGGCAGTGCAGAGGTACTAGCCTTCCCATTTGAACCATCCGTATACCTCCCCTCACTAGCTTCCCTCTCCTTCCAATTAATCTTCTTCGGAGGTGGAGGTAATGCCCCTGACGCGGTAGCAGACGAAGAAGATGACGAACTAGAGGTAGAAGGCTTTCTCCTTTCAGGAGGCGCAGCTGCGATCTGACCACCGTCTCCACCTCCAACGACGAGATCGCGGCCATCGCGGAATTTGCCAACTACCATGCCCTTAGCCACAGATTTGATAATGGCCCTGCGGGAGACACCGGTAGCATCAATGTACACCAATCCAACGTTCTTGACCCCACCACCGAGACTCTTCGAGATGGCACCTGCCTCAGGACCCCATTTGTGACCCACTACTGTGGTTGCTGCGGTGGATGTGCTGGTGAGGAGGTGCCGGCTCGCTTGATCAATGCCGTCCGCGATGGTAGAGAACGCCATTAAGCTCTTGTTAAGGAGACCAGGTTTGTAATCATCAACTGGTTTTCCATCTGGACCAAGTCCTCTCTGGCCTTTCTGGTTGGCACCCTTCTTAGCCATTGCTGCTCCTAGGTTTTGCGCATACTTAGATACTTGACCCACTGTCTTAGCACTCAGTCCTGCTGCTCCTTCAGAAAAGGTGTTGATCTTGCGGATGCGTGAGTGAGTCGTGGCAGTGAATGTCACGGGTTTTGTTGCTGGCTGTGTTTTTTGAGTGAACGAGTCGGCGTGGGATTGTAGGGTTTTGGAAACGGTCACGGATGTCGTGACTATGAGACGAGAAGCCCTGGCAGCAGTGGAGACAAGAGTTGAGCTTCTGTAAGCTGGATGCATAGCCATTTCAAGATATTCAGCGGAAGCTGGTGCTACTGCAATATCTTGTGATCCATCTTGTGGAAGTGTGATTTCAACGGGCTCTGCACAACTTGTTAGAAGGATAGAACATAAAAAACGAAGGATTAAGCCTCGAGGGAGTACCTTATACTTACGTTTCGAGCCGGGTTTCATGCTCTTGTCCTCCACAACATGAAAGCCTTCACTCAATTCCCCAACCACGCTTCCATTCTCCTCATCAATCAGGACAATCTGACCACCAGCATGCGCACCAGCTGAACTGCCAGCAACATATCCCTCTCCAGGCTTGAAATCACCAGGATTATATTGTGGTATCGGTTCCGCCGCTTTGTTCTTAGTCGATCTCCTTGCGGGTTTTGGTGGCGGCGCACGCTCGAGGAACGCAGTGCATTGTGCAAGAATGGTCTCAAATGTATCGATATCTTCCTGCGTTATGACGCCTGTTCCCAAATACGGGAATTCAATGCGCGTGAATGCGCCGCTCTCAGGACCAAGGTCCCATCGTGGAATCAGGTAACTTGTGGGTGGTTGGTGGTAGATCTGGGTGGTCGCGGGTAATGGAAGATCGACTTCGGGTGGTAGATGTAGGTGGAGATAGAAATCTTCTTCCACGGCCTGAGACTGTGATAGGCCAGAGAATGGCGACGATGTTGGGACCATTAGGAGAGAGAGGGTTTGAGGACCGGCGGGAGTGAGCGATTCTTCTTTGCCATTTTCGATGTGGTATGCGTTGATACCATTGATGGCATATAACAGCTTGGGATCCTGGAGTGCATATCAGTCTCCAATGCAACGGCTTCGCAGGGTCATACTTAGGTATACATTGTGTCCAGACGCCATGCTCAGATTGACGACTCTCAATTCCAAACTCTAGCAGCAAACTTACGACAAAAGGGTTGGAATAGAAGAATGGAAGTGGTGAAGAAGAATTGAGGGAAATGGACAGGAAGTCTAGAAAACAAGAAAACCAACAGGATCACCTCCCAACGCAACTCGAGTGATTGCGCACACTACTGGGCGGTTATCACCCTCCTATCCCATCTCTCTGGCGCTTGGCAAGGTGACGTCTAGGGTATCTCATGTTCATTCGACCAATAATGACGTCGAGCGCTTTGCGATCCAGCGTCTAAGAGGTGGCTGTGCAACCATCTTCCAGCGGGCCGGGGAGGGGCGAAGACGAGGGGCAATGTGAACCCCGGCTGTGGCGGTTAGGTGTGGCTGGTGGTAGTTGGGGCGAGTGAATATTTCATTAAGGCAACTATTACTGTGGTAGTTATTCTCCATTGTCCTCCACATCCACACCGCCGCTACGAAGTACGACATCTCGATGTAAGGCCAAGCATCTTGCATATAAATCAGTGGGGAGGCTGACGAATGGAACTGCTGCTCATCTCCACTTCCAGAATTAGATAGAGGAAGAGATGTACAAGATCTCGTTGGACAATCCTTGCACCTACATACCAAGGGTTTAGATACCGTATTTGTACGGACGTACTGTAGATTTCTTGACTGCGGTACCATACATACGCGGACTACCACATCTGGGAACATAGCTGAGTTACTGTACTAGGAAGGTTGGTTTATTAAACATCAATTTGCGGCCCTTATTTCTCTCTTCCTTTTTGTGAGTTTGTTTCGGCAATGCTGTTTCCGTGCACATGGCGGAAGGGTTCTCTATGCTGCTGCCATATTCTGTGGGAGGCTCCGAAGTCGAAACCTTTGTCATCGAAATCATTGGCTTTGCCTGGATTATGTCTCACCTCCACAAGTGCCGTAGGGGATGGGTGTTTCGTATTGCGATTATTTTTTTCCTTTTTTCTTCGGCAAGATCTTATGATGCTAGCATTAATAACGGCAAGAAGAGCAAGGGACTAGCCAGCAAAACGGCGGGTAAGCATGCCAATCGCCGGGTTCCGTGAAGGACCCTCATTATTAAGTTAGCTGGCTTAATTAATAATTAAGCGTTGTTAGACGAATGGAATGGCCTGGACAAGGAGCACGAGTACCGCATGGCATATGTTGCCAGGGAACCAAGCAGTCTGTAGAGTCCAAATCCGGATCTGAGGCTGACATTAACTTAACTACTGGTAGTGTTAAGAACGGTACAGTAGTAGGCCCACTGATGACAGTTAGGGTAAACTCATCCTAGCTTGTCACTGCTTGTAGTTAGAATGCACTCCATTTGTTAATGCTTAGGGGGGAGAGAGAGAGAGAGAGAGAGAAGTTAAAAGTCACGAATGGAGGGCTATGTTCGGCCACCTTGCTCCGTACCTCACATCAAAGCCCCTCCGATCGATGTCGACCCCTTTACCAATGATCATGGGTAAAAATGGGTTGCTGACCATTCAGAAATTGGCAAGCTTTTTTGATGGACAGTAGACGGCCCCATCCAACCCGAGCTAATTGCCATACAGTACAGTACAGTAGTCAACCTCGTGAGCACTAGACAATTGATCATCCTGGTCTGCCCAAAGTCATTTTTTAGTTCATTGCTTTGACCAGCGGGTCGGCAAGATCCATCCCACGGGAATTTATTAGGGGATTACGGTGCGGGCTGGGCGGCCGCTTGCTTGCTCTTTGGGTGCTAAAACAGTCCAGCAATTATTAGACCGCTGGATAGACTGGATCCGATGGGAGAGAGAAAGAGAGAGAGAGAGCAATAATTCTAATACTTTTCGGCAGATGAACCCTAGAAGGGTTGTATGATATGTACTGTACGTATGTAGTTAGGAAGATGCAGAAAGGTGCAGACAGGTGAGAGGTAAGGGGAAGAAAGTCGAACCAGGGCCAAGTTGTTCCCTGGCTGACTTGGGCCGCGTTCTGGAGGCCTCAGGCTGAAATCCGATTTTCCTCCACCACCGCCCGTCTAGCTGAGCTGCTTACTCACCCCGGTCGTTGGTCGTTTCCGCTCTTTATCCTCGATCACATACAGAGTATACTGCAGTGCACTGCACTTCACTGCACTTGAAGAGATGCAACGAACGTTCAGACCTCCAAATAACTAATACGATGCTTCATGTCTCATCACCAAATCGCTGTTGAGCAACACAACAACTAAGCTCCACAGCCACTGAGCCCACACTTCTTCAACACTCCACGGGTCTCCCGGCCGCGGACAAAGCTTCAGATGCTTTGGATGCTGCGTCTGCTTCTGAGCAAACAACGCCTGTCCGACCGACCACTGACCACGGGATTCCCACCGTGACCCGGCCTTGGACTGCCATAATTTCAACTTCAACCACCATCCTGCACCAAGATTCTCCTGCTGCACTGCACAACGCACGACTGCAACCGCAACTGCAACGACTGCAACAACTGCAACTACTATACAGGAACTTACTGTACTGTGGTAGTACAGCTCCTGTCATCATCGCCCTTCCAGCCAGATCGCGGGCCGCAATCGAACTCTCGCTTGCCGCACCTGCCACCTGCCATTCTGCTGCGGCGAAACCCCAACACCCGGCACACACCTGGGTCCCTCGTCCCTCGACCTCAGAATTATTGCCGTCCACCCCCAGTACACCACCACCACCACCTTGGTACCAAAACCGCACTCTGTTCCACCTCCTGCGCTCCATCTCGATCCAACCACCACTCTCTCTGCCCCCCAAGGTGCCAGACAGATCAACTAGCAACCCTCGGCATTTGTTGCGCTGGTTCCTCTCCTCATGGGACGACGCTGATATTATCGCTGCTTCAATCGCAAACTGCTAGCTTTCATCCGAATCTCGCCCGTTAAGCTTCCCATCTCTCTCCACTCCACGGCCGGGGTCTGCAACAGGACCCGAAACCGCCACGATTCCCTCCGCTCATTCTCTCGCTGCGATCCTCTCGCCGCCAGATCCAACACTGCGCGCATCCGATCCAGAATTGACTCGACCACCATCGTCGTACATCAACATCGCCGGTCCCAATCCCAATCCCAATCTCAATCCCAATCGCGCCGCCGCCGAATCCACGACGTATTCCCAGGCCGAGCCCTCGTATCTCCATCCAAACTCACCACAGCTGAATCCACACCGAGCAACTCTCGCCTCCTCAGGAGGCCCCGCTCCCATCGTGTTTGGAGGAGCCGGCGGCGGGACGGATGATGCGAGGGGAGGAGAGGGGAGAGGTGGGCTGGAGGAGAAGAAGCCGACGAAGATGGTGCGCTCCAGCATTGCTTGCGCCAGATGTCGACGTAGCAAGGTCAGGTGTATGTTCAGTCTGCCGCTTTTCTTTTAATTAAGTTCCCAGTTGCGTTCTCAGGTCCAAATTCAAACTAATAACCCTCATCTGATATGCAGGTATCAATAATGGAGTAAACTCCGTATGCAAGGCTTGTCAGTCCAGTGGTAGGGAATGTACGTACCCTCCATCCGCAGCAGCAACGACTCCAAGGCGCACGGATAATACCGTCATCAAGACGGAAGGAGAAGGCGAGGGCAAGAAGAGAGTCAGAGTCAAGACGGAGGATCCAGGCCGCAGCATCGGCCATCGCATCGATGAAGATGTCCTCGATCCGAAGATCCTCACCAGGAGCGTCTGGGATGATATATATAAACTTTTCCGGGCTCATTTTTCGGCCGAGATGCCTTTTCTTCACCCACCTACCTTCCGAAAGCGAATCTTTCAGATCTCGAATCCTCGCGAGGCAGGCCCCCCCGCGCCCATTGATCAAGATGGAAGACTGTTGTTCTTAGGTGTTCTAACCCTGACAGCTCGCTTTCATCCCGCTCTGGTCGCTCATCACTCTCCCAAAACAGCGTCGGGCTCGAGCAATCCCCAGGCCGCATCGGAATACTACAGTCGCGCTCTAGCTACCGCTTTTGGTCCATCATGTGAGAACCTTACTCGTCCTACGTTGGAGACTGTCCAGGCACTTTTGATGCTGGGGCTATACGAATGGAGTCAGTCGAGGGGGTTACAAGCCTGGGTGTATATAGGGATTGCATTGCGATTAGCTCTGTCAATGGGTCTTGCATTCGAGGATGATGCCGATAGAACGTCACCCCGGAAGGTCCAGGGCCACGCGCCTGATGAAAATTACGCTATTGAGAAAGAATGCCGACGGCGCACGTTTTGGAGTTGTTTTATCATGGACCGCATGCTCTCATCGGGGAAGTTTCGACCTACCATGATTGATGTGAAGACATTGCGCGTTCGTCTTCCATGCTCCGATGATCAATTCATGTTTGGTGGGAATAGAGTGAAGACAAGCTTTTTAATCGAGCAGCGTCTAGGCTATGAGTCTTCCAACGATCTTGACAGTGCAGAACTCAATGATGAAGGCGTTGAGAATAGATTTATCCGATTAGTAGAGATCTTTGGCAGATTCTCCATATACAGCCACGCCGGAGGCAGAAGAACCGAAAAATACCCGCCTTGGGATGAGAGGACCGAGTTCTATCAACTGCGCCGAGACTTGGAACACTTCCACAGATCACTGCCGTCAAAGTTAACCTACACTCAGGCGAACCTGGCTGCTCACATCGAAATGCCAACCACAGCGGCAACTTACGCGTCCTTGCATACCTTATACTTTCTTTGTCTCATAATGCTGCACAGAGAATATATTCCATTCATTCCACTGCGTTGTGATGGTCCACAGGGTCCGTTAGATGAGCCTACGTTTCCGAAGGACAAATTCGACGTCCCCGAGGGTTTCTGGGAAGTCAGTGCCGAGACGATCTTCAAAGCCGCAAAGGACCTGGTTGATATCGTGAGAACTTATCAGGACAGGGGGGCACTCCCAGAATCACCCGTCGTAGGTTTCTGCGTTTGGCAAGCTGCATTCGTCTCGCTGTACGCCGTGCACTTCTCACATATGGATGTGCATCGACATCTTTGTGATCCAGCGCACGATTTAGATATGGTGGATGGTGATGCACAAAATATGGGATATGCAGCTATAACTGTGAAACTTCTCAAGGAGTTGGCCCCGAAATCGAGGATGGCAGCTGGGTATCTAAGGATCGTGGGCAAGATGCACCGATATTTCAACGTGGTAAGGAGTGACTACCACAATCAGTTCAAGCACAAAGCTCGACCTTGGACCGGTGGCGGTTTGGAGGAGTACAAGACGTTGGAGAGAGAGTTGAAGGAGTTCGGAAGTATTGAAGGAGGTGGTGATAAAAGCATCCCTTCTGATGCCTCGGATACGGCCGATCCAATTCGGTCGAGAGCTAGTACGAATGAGATTGGGAGTGGCTCCAATAATTCAAGTGGAGAGGCAATGCAAGGTGTTGTTGAAGGTGCAACTCCATCTAGGGCTTGGGCTGCGGTCAATAGTACGCAGATGGAAACAACGGATCGTACAAAATTCGTGGGCCAGAACCATAGCCATACCCAGGGACCGCCTCCAGGAGGGTATGACTATAGTTCGAGTTATCAACTGTCTCCTAGGCAAACACCACCTCATCCACCGAGCCTCGTCAGCGGTGGAAGTACCGCAGACTCTCCTTCAGGCCTGAGTTCCCCTTATGGTACCCACCAAATGTTCCACAGCCAGCAAGCTGGTCAACCGCAACTATCGCACCCACAGTCTAGCGGGTACCCGGCAATGGCTCCGCACACTCAACCACTTCACCATCCAGGTCAACCGGCCATGGCTCCGCCACAGGGAACTCTTGTAGCAGTGCCGCCTGACTTCTTCCCTCCAAATAACAACCAGAACGTACAAGGGAAGGAGGAAATGTATTGGTGCCAGCAAGAATCCATAAATTACAACTCTAACTTGGATAATATGGCGCAGATGCCAGTTGATATGGATACCTGGCCTCAGGGGGAGTGGAGCGGTGATAACCCGAATTTCTTACAGGTTATCGCGAGCAGTCCTAAGTTCGCTTTCGCGAATTAGTCTAAACTTGGTGGTATGTGAATAGCTCCNTTTTTTTTGGAACATATGCGGCATATGGAATACATGAATAAATAGGGAATGAAAACTAGGGAATTTTTGGGGCTACACAGGGCTTTATTTCTTGACGACGAGCTCCTTGATACGTACACTCGTTTGGAATAAAACAAAAAGGCTCATGGAATCCTTATTCCGCAATACTTTGATCATTTCTGGGATTTCCACTCTTGGGAGCAAAAACGGAGTTTAACACGAGTTATCCATTAGTAAAACGGCGTCTCTCCTTTCTATCTCTATCTCGCTCGCGTTTTATGGAAGATTTATGGGTCAGTGGTTTGGGCGAACCTACGGGTTTTTGCAAAGCTCTTTTGGACGGATGTGATACCAACTGTCTATTTCACTGTAGCAATTGTTAATGTTTATGTATGCATGCGATTATATTCTCATATCTTCAGTATTTGCGGTTGGCGTGTTTATTGATTGATCTTCCTATCTTATGTCATCATCCATATGATTTAGAGGCTGCATCTGAATAGTATAGCTATCTATCTGATGCAGAAATGAAAGCAAAGTTCTGCAGATGCCTTTTANTTTTTTTATTTTTTTTATTCGACCGTTTGCAGCTCTGCTTTTGAATTCTTTAATTAGCGTACGTCTTTGTGCTTCACTCGACCTTTTGATTGCCTGTGGCTTGCTTCTCAACGATATGTAAAAGCAGATAAAAGGCCATAGGATCTTCAGTCCCTAAGATTTAATGACTCTATTATCGCCTCATCTGCTCTTTCCTTCTTTTTTTCCCTTGGATAGACGTGACATGATGGGTTACCTCTACTTCAGTTAGATATGAAGGCTTGAATTAAATGATAATTTTCCTTGACCGACCTAGAGACGGGATCATTCTGATAGCCTCCAAAAGAATTTCTTTTTTTCTCGCAGGTATAATTCCTATAGCCTCGGTATAGCAAGAGAGGACGTAAATTCAAGTCAAGTCCAATTCTCCACATAAATAATCCCATTCGCCAGCTTCATTCCGCCTCCTAGCCCAAACTTTTCCCGTCATATCCAAATTAAAATCAAAAGTGACATCGTGAAGCCGCTTTGGTCCACTCACAAACCTATCAGTACATCCATCCTCTTCCATATTACATACCCATTCAGCAACTTTCGCAACCGTCCTTCCGGTATAGATCCCTTCTTCGCTACCGATCCTCTTCATGAGGTCAATAGCCCTTCTTCGCAACGATGGATCCCGACACTTGCACGCGACAAAGTACAACGGTCGATTCATGACGATGAAAGGGGTGAAGCAAGGCCCTCTCGACTCGAGGAGATACATTTCGCCACTATCAATGACCTCAGCGGTCAAGGCGAGCATATCCCCGAAAAGGTCAAGATATTGATCGAAGATGAGCTGGTCGTGGAAGAAGTGCGTCGAGATGTAGATACGGACAAGGAGGTGTTGTATCTTAAGTACGCTGGCCATGGAGTTAATTTTTCTTCCAGCGGATTCTTCGTCTGAGATGAAAGAGGTGAATTTTTGGTTCCAGGTGCGGAGTGTGGTTTGGAGTTGCAGAAGCTCTGTTAGGACTGCACTTGGGGGTGGGCGTTCGGGGAGGGTTTTTAGCTCTTCGTGGCCGTATCGACGGAGGAAGAGCATTACAACCTTGACGACGTCGTTGAAATCAAGTATAGCCTCGTAGACATTGGGGAAATGAGGTCGGATGCTGGATAATGGCGTGTGAGACGTACTGACTAGTCCACAGAAGGATAGGCCTTGGAAGCTGAGAAGGGAAAAAGTGCTGACCAGTTCGTCGAAGCCATCAGAGCCTGAACCAAACTGGGTTGTGGAGGGGAGCGCTTTTAGTAGTGACTCTCCGTTCTTTATGTGTAATACGGCGATCTGGTCGCGGCCTTGGAGGATTTCGATGGAGAGGAAGAGAAGACATGCGAGAACTGCGAGGCGGAGATCTCCTCCATTTATTTGGAGTCTCTCACGAAGGATCCGAATCGCAGTGTTATACTGCTTTAGACTAAACTCCACTGAGCTACCGTCTCCTGCATGTGTCTGGGACGGTTGATTGGCCAGTGTTTGAGAACGGTACAAAGATGAAATGGCCAGGACTGCATGAAAGATACAGGTTTCGGTATGGGAGGCTTGGAGAATCACTTGACTCCAGAGAAAGGTACTGCAGCACACTGAGAAATCCCGGATGCAACGAGTTCGGAAAAAGTCGAAATGTTGGAATTCCTGGTGGCTTAGTGGACCTAATCCCGATGGAGGGGCGATTAATTCAAATGGACTTGCAGGAGATTTTGAAGCAAGAAGAAGGTTCCTGGGATTAGATGTGGTAGTAGGTGGTGTTGAAGAGTTGTTGTTGTCTCCTTTTGAAGCTCTGGTTGGCTCAATCGTAAGGAAGTCACAGATATATCCAGTGGAGGCGCAACGCAAGCAGGCCGGCCTTGTCTCGTCACATTTCTTCCGCCGGACTCTAAAATAACGTTAGTTTCGCCATGTCTAATTCGTCAAGGCGTAATCTCCTCTCTGCACCTCGAGATATCGGCACCAGGGAAAACCATTCAGATGGTTTCAACCTTGAGCCAATATGCAGATTTTGTAGATTTACTTATGGTAAAATCCATAAAAGGGCTAGGTTCATGATTATAACACTTACTTGCAGGTTGAACATCCGTGTCTCACATTTTGGCCTCTCTTGCGTGTCTTTCTGATATTAGGCTTCTCTAGCTGCATTTCTTCTTTTTATATCAAAACGGTCTCATGCACTCTTGATCACTTTTATCTCTCTGGAGCAAAAGGAAACGATCGCACATCTCATATAACATTGTTCCCCAAGAAGTTTTTAAGTATTCTGTAAGCACTGCCATTCGTATGTCTACAGAGGTTCCAGAAGAATGAAGACGCGTCCTGACGGGGCATCCTCATTGGCTCGAGCGTAAAGCAATGACTTGTCTAGCCGTCTTCGGACATATTTCACCGGATCTAACCATCCATTTCTCCATATCGTAAGCTACAAGATATAAGCTTATTTTCCCGTAATAGCCTTTAACGCCATGATGCTGACTCGTCGTATCCTTACCATTTACTCTTTCGAGACTACGGTACAACTAGGAGCTGTTTAGGCAGCATCTTAAGACTACTTGTAATTGCCACTTGTCTCGTTCTCAAACGGGAACAGTAAGGGAATGCAATTGGCAAATTAGAAGTTAAAGAATGAGGATAGTACTGAAAGAATGAGGATGACATGGCTATGGGATAGTAGGACAGACTTCTATGAGAAGACTGATCTTTAATAGGAATAGGAACTTTTGAAGGTCGGGCTACGCTATATGATAATGAGAGTGCTGTACAATTGTAGATGTCCTCGACACCCGAGGCCAAGGACAAAGATGAAATTGATAAAACGATTAAAGATGAGGCATTTTCAAATTGCTCGTGTTTCTAATAGAGATCACCTTCTCTGAACCATGGAGGACAATACGTCTGCGCCTTCCCCCCCACAACTCGCTTGCCGCTTCAATCTTCGCTCTAAAACACTCAACAAAAGAGAACCTAAAAGGAATAAGAAAAAAATAAAGCGGGACAAAAGAGGACAAAAGATGACAAAAGTCCNAAAAAATTTTACGCGAGCACCATGGGACTCGAACTGAACCAATCGTTAGCCATTCACTCTAAATAAAACCATAGTGGTAATAAGCTTACCCCACAACCTCAGTCTTACTTGTCAAGAGACAAAGTAGGAGGACCGCGCGCTACCATTGCGCCAAGCACCCAGTTTGGAGTCCGCGTTTGAAGCGTGGACTTTGGCGTCACTTGCCGTTGCGAGGCTTATTTAGGTTTATAAAATGAAAGGTGAATGAAGATTAATAGCTGCCATGCGAGAATGCTCAAAAATGCCAATCAAACGCCAAACTTGTAGAAAGGAGTAAGATGCCTAGAAATAACCGGATTAAATGTTTTTGATACGTATTGTTTTTGTTATTCTGTTATTTTCAAGAGTTTGGTATATATTCATACATATTCATTTTGAGGGGTATATAGTCATCAGGTATGGCAACATATAAAATCCCCGAAGAGATGACGCTCTTCTTGATTCCAAGATCTCACCACCGTGGATTGAAAACCTCAGCCTCAATGCCGCATGCTTATCCATAGTCAGTTTTCCACTTGGCTTGATTGTCTCGTAAGATCATCCCTGTCCCTCCTCCTATTAATCTCGCGATGCGACTCCTATGCCCTTAGGATGCTTTCTATTAGGCAGTTCCCTTAGTCGTGGAATAGGTTATTACCACCTATCCAAACCCTGAGAGGACCTCTACCGCCGTCACGGTTCGTTCTTTCCCCCTATATTTCAATTCTCCATCAATCAGTTAATTATCTCCACGGATGTGCTCCCCTCGGCACTCTCCTCGTATACAAGCCATCTTTAAGCGTCCTAAACTTCTTGATCCAAACATCTTCATCCAGCGGTACAGGAGGAGACCTCATCTCAACCTTTCTGATCGGCACTTTAACTTGCGGTTCTGACACTGCATCTGATCGTGGCCATGATTGAGAATAGATATCTTCAGTAACACCAATCGGTCTCTCGCAAGCCATGCACACCGCCGTGGCATAGTCCTCATCATGACTGATACTGAGCGGGACGATCTGCGGATCCTCAGACCAACCTCTTCCTTCCCGCTTGATGAGCACGAGTGGAGCGCGCGACATGCCAGAAGGTGCAGACTGTTTCCTGATAGCGATATCTTGATATGTCAATCTCCTCACGGTATGGGCTTTGATAGCCGCTTCCTTGGCGGCAAATCTACAAGGACAAAAAAAAAGGAGGTCAGATATAAAATCTTGCAATTGTGAAAAAAAGAGGGGACGCAACATACCTTCCAGCCAAGAAATTCGCAACAACCTTCACCCTCTTCTTCACGACCTTCTCCTCCTCTCCAAGACTCCTCATCAACGTCTTCAAAACATCCTCACTCCCAACCCTCTTAATAGTCCCATTATCATTATCATCCTTTCCCGTTTCCTTTTCATTTCCCTTTACCGTCGCTTCTGCATCACCACCATTCTTCTCCTCATCGAAATCCTCCACCCCAAACTTCCACTTCCCCTTCCCCTTCGCCAAAACCCCCAACTCCTGCCCCCGTTTCAAAATCAGCGCTCTCCGTTGCGACAGCCCCGCCAGATCGTTTAGCGCGCCATCAATCTGCTTTCGACTCTCCTCGTACTCCTCCTCGGTGAGCAGTTTGCGAATGAAGCGGTGCGCGATCTTCCTGTTCTTGTAGTTGTTGCTGCTGGTGAGGATGGAGAAGATGCGAGGGATGTGGCAGATATCGGTGCCGATTGTGAAGGGGAGCGGGAAAGGGATTGGTGGCATCTGTTCTTTCTCTTCTTCTTTCTTTCTTTCTTTCTTTCGATTTATATAAGGAGTGGAGTTGGAGTTGGAGTTGGAATTGCAGTTCAATTAACTATTAAGGCGGGTTTTTTTAATTGCGGAACAGTCTAAACAAGAAATTGAGGACCGGTTCATAGAAGTCGGAAGTCGGAAAATGGCAGAATGATGGTGGTATAATTACAAGATGGAGTTTTAATTTTTCTTTTGACAGAAGGTGATGATTCGGCTGATGCGGGAGCTTGGGCCACTGCGTACTCTCCAGTTGATGGACACGCTGGAAATCGGTGCCGCGCGGGAATTACAGGGGGCAAAGAGGCGCTACGGAAGCGCTAAAGAAAGGCCCTGGGGGGAGCCGACCACTGGCGGAAGGGAGCAACATGCACGGTCAGGTTCCTGCGCTGGATGAGGCTGGTCTGCTTGGGTTGAGTGGAATGATGGCCGTGGTGACCACCGATGTACTACTGTACAGTACATCGCGGTGATTTGCATCTTATGCAGCTCCTTGCATTAGGAGAAACCAGCTTGTAAGGTTCTACGGAGTATGGAGTAGACGGCTACTATTGTAGTTAGGAAGAGCAGGTTTGCTTATCTATCCAGCTGATTACCGTAGGTTGGGTAAATGGGAGTTCAATTCCAACCTCACTCCGGTGTAGGAAGAAATCAAATAAGATATGTGCAGGGTAAGAGATAGTATGTAAAAAACATAATTGTTATGCTAAGCCGGGCCTAGCATCCTAAAAACATGCCATGTTCCATGCTAGATCCAATTGATACAAATTATTATAAAACAAAAGTGATGCCTGCCACTATGCATCCGGAAANTTTTTCGATTTCAAACAGACACGATCCTCAAAAAAAAGCTCCAGAGAAAATGTCACAAAATAACCCGTCCAAATGCAGATGTCATAACAAATCCTATCCGTAGATATGAAAAAGAGATGCTGAGTGGAGTATTCCCAACCAAAGGCATGAAAGAAGAAGAGAAAACGAGAAGCAGACCCCTCATTTTGATTAAGCAACCTCCCACCTCATCGCCTCATAGCTCATTAGAATATACGAAAACAAATTTTCATGACTCATGCCACGCCTTGAACCAACATCTCCTTTTTTATGATCGATTATCACTTCCTTAGGAACTTAGTCAAAAAAGAAATACCTATCTTGCCTCATTCTGGTCATGCATCCCCCCCATCTCATCGAATCTTTTAGTGGTCGTCGAGGAGAGGAGCTCTCTCTGCCTCAGACTCAGGGGCCGGTTCCTCTCTTCTGAAGCGAATCTCCTTGCCAAGTGCAGCGGGGATAGCAAGAGCCAGACTAGCAAGGAATAGAGCTGCCATGATTGCGAATGCGAAAATCCACTGCAAGGGGCTGGTCTTCAGGTGGAATTGTTTGACGCCAAGTGCGGCTGTCAGAATGGAGAATGCAAAGCCGATGGAGTAATCCTGTAAGTTAGCAGAACTTTGTTAGCTGATCTCTACTTTTATGATTATATCGTTGGGGGTATTTGTTAAGGACAGGGGGTGGGTATCGGTTGAAAAACCAAGGCGTTTCTTACCTTGAACACCACAAGGAAGAAGAAGCCAAGGGCCAGGATACCCCAGATGGCGATATAGGCCACGATGTCAGCGGCCAGTGTGTCTGAATTTACCGCGATGGCACCGTTCCAGAATATGGCAATAAATGTCCATGCCAGAGGTGCAGAGACAACCGGGATGTGAATGAATCGGACGGTGGAGGGATAGCGCAAGTAAAGGAGGACCAGGTTGGCAAAGTTGACAATCAAGATGACCTCGGCCCAGATGAAGTGGGAGCGGACGAAGAGCATAACAAAGGCGAATTGCAGGAGATTGTTCAAGATGAAGTGACTCCCGACATTAGCAGCAGCGAGAACATATTCGGCATTGGAGGAGAAGAGGTGCGAGATATAGCCAATTTGGAGGATGAAAAGAACGACCCTATGTATATGATCATGTATTAGTCGGCAAGAAGGAGGAAATAAAATAATTGAAATCGAAAAATAGTAACGAGAGTAAGAGAGGTTTTCAGCGAGAATGGCCATACCAATAAATCTCGACGATAATGGCATTCAAAGAGTATGCAGTGTGGTAGATACGATTCACCTCCCAAATGGTGTGACGCCAGTCGACCTTGTCATCGTCGGGAGCGTGCAAGCTGTAGTAGAAGCTGGTGACGACGAGCAGTAGCCATGACAAGGTGGTTAAAATCTTATGTGACCAAAGCGCCGCAGGTGAGTAGGACTCTTGCTTTACAAATGGATTGACTTTCAGAGAAAAGAAATGCAGATATTAGTTCACTTGGATGCTTGAGTTGGTTGGGACAAATTACATACATCGATTGTAGCTACTCATCTTGAATAACTTAATTCGTTTTTGTTTTGTTTTGGTGAAGCTGCCTATTAATTAAATATCAAATGAATTATGCTCCCTACAATTCTGTAGAATATCCGTGNTTTTTATTAAAATANAAAAACAATAAAAATAGGTAAACTTCCACACCAGGACTGACACGGATTGCTCTCTCGAGCGCGTCGTCTATATATGCGCTGTGTGTCCGTGTAGCGGGGTAGGAGACGTGGGAGACTGCAGCAGCTGTCCAGAACCGCAGGAACCAACACGCCCTTTTTTAATCAATCAACTAATTAACCGAAATTGCCCTTCTCTGCATATAAATGTGTGTATGTATATGTAGATATTCTGTATTGATGAAAGAGAAGAGGGCGATGATGTCAAAGAAAGCAGAGAGAGAGAGAGAGGTAATATTGAAAGGGAATAATATTTCCTGGAAGTCGACTATCCATTCCCTTCGCATCCACGGCAGAAAAAAAGGGGGGTTTCTCTTTTTTTTTTCCTTTCCCCGGTTCCAGACGTTATGGTCTCAGATGAGCGAGTTACAGCGTGGTGGTGGAGGAGGGAGAGGAGGAGGTGCTGGGTGTGTGTGGTGGTGGCTGTTTAGCCAAGGAGGTGTGCCTCCAGGATGGGCCAATGCAATGACGTAACAGCATCCAACCAAGCAAACCACGGGACTGCAGGCCGCCTTTCCCTGCATCCTGGGCATTCGGGAGGGCGCAATGTCGCAACTCCAAACCCCTCTTTCCCTCTCCCTCCCTGCACTCCCTATCTTCTCCTGCCACACCATCACGAGACAACACCACCACTATTTACCACCACCACCACCACATTGCCTTGCACACAGCCTATCACACGGCAACATAACGGTGCAGCATTAGATCCTGAGTACTGTGCAGTTCTGTAGTAGTTCCAGCATAAGACCTCACCACCCCCCCTCTCCATTTCTCTTCCCTGCTAACCGCCAAGACCAGAGCCAGTTGCATGATCTCGCCGCCCGCCGTCCTTCTCGATGCGCTTCGGGCGGTTGAACTGGCACAGCTGGGCTGAATCAACTGCCACCTGGCTAATGAGACAAACGATATTGAAAAATGCGGGGAAAGGCAGAACAAGTATGTACGTATGGGTAGTTACAGTATAGCAGTCATCAAGGTGTGCATATGCTGTGCCCTTGGGCTTGGTGCCTTGGAATTGCTCTCGAAGTCCGAGAAACAGAGAAAAAGGCATCATAGCAGTACGTACTCCCTCAACTAGACCCTTCTCGTTTTTCTACTAATGGTGGTCACCTGGCCCTTACAACGTTTTGTATGGGCTGTTGGTTGTGCAAAAAGAAGAAAGATTTCCCTTCTTGATCTTGACTAACACACAAAACTGAACTTGACAATGCTACCCGGCCCGGCTCTTTCTGCTTTGGGTTCCTCATCGGTGCAACACATTCGCATCATCAACATCATCATCAGCATCATGATCACCACCATCGGCAGATAAAAATCCCGCCCCATAAACCATTCGATTCTTTTTCCTAGTGCTTGATAAGCCAATTCTTTTTTACTGTAACTTGAGGTCTAAAAGCAAGCATTCGCAAGTAAAAATGGCATGCGCAGAAGCTTTGTTAACTAGTACGGTTTAGTTTATGTATTGCCCCTCCCTCTTCCCCACCCCCTTCTCTTCGTATTAGCACCGCTCTGTAAATATACCACCAGCCCCCCAATACAGTGAGTGCGGTACAAGGCCCACGTGGAACGGAAGGCAAGCGTTGGTATTCCTCACATACTCCGCTAATTCCAGTACCTGTGCACCACTTATATACTGCATATATACAAGGAAATTAGGTAAAACTCCACAACAAGCCAGCCTTACACAAATGAATAGAATTATATTTCNTTTTTTGTCTCGTTATGATTTTAATCTGTTTCTCAATTAAGAGAAACAAACCGTCCAATATAACCTCGTACCCATCTTCTTTCACTACTACTATAGCTCCAATAGAAAGAATTGCTTGTAAATACAGTAATACCAATTAACATTGAAACGCTCTTATACACAAAAGTCGTATGTTGAAACNAAAAAAAGAGCAGAGCCAAAGATAGACTCTCCATCTATACAAAAATAAAAGAATTATCATTAAATGCATATAATACATACAATACAAGAACAAACAGAGAACAAAGTCTAGTACGCGATGCAAATGTTACTAATGTGTACTATACAGACAACAGACAGAGCCAACGCCATGAAAATTACAAGTACCATTAATCTACGTCGCACATATCCTTAACACGCAAAATAGCCAAGCAAACCAAAAAAATTTGCAAAGGGTATCATGTATCATTTATTTTGTTTTTCTAAAGAGACAACACAATATCAATGAACAATGAGAGAGTTACAAAAAAAAAAGGGAAAAAAATATACTAGTCGGGTATCTCAATAAAAGACGCCACAGAGAGAAGCAAGAGGTATAACGATCAGTAGAGAAGTTTATTTAAAAGGGAAAAAAAAGGAGTTACAAGGTTATAAAGTCATCCACCATTCGAGNAAAAAAAAAGTTCATATCAGCAGGCCTGCAGTAGCACAATGTAGGCCCACATTACATAACCATTTCTTTTGATGTGTAATAAAAGTTGGGGAGAAGAGCTGGAAAAAAGAATCAAAGAAATAAAAGCATTCCAGTCTCCTTAAAAGTACTAAAGAAAAGCATTAGAAACACGACCCTGAATCCATATGACCACAGGATGGCAAATATCTCATAAGCTAGCTATCGCTTTGCGTGTCCGAGGTACGCCCAGATCAAAGGATTAGGCTTGTGATGATACTAGAATTGGTTCGACTATGCACTGCCAGGTCGTCGATTATTCGGATTGGCAGCGAAAGGGATCGTAGAAGTTGTCGTGAAGATTGGTAGATTACTTCTCTTCATTGGTGATGGTGTGGCTGTGTTTGGTGGCAGCCACCTAAGCTGCTCTTGTTGCACCGTCTGGTGTTGTGCTGGTCCGTTTGGCTGGTACGGAATGAAGATATCTGGTCCTCTTTCGGAATGCGACGAGGGTGGTGCCGAGGGTCCTGTGCTTGAAATAACACTTACGGGTGAACTAGATGGCAGTGCTACTTGCCATGGCTGAAGATGATTAGAACCAGATGGCTGTGGAGTGGATGGGTAAGGTGGAAAGCCATGCTCGTTGCCTTCACCGGAACTAGCTGTGGTAGGACGATCTGCTTGATGAGATGTAGGTGGTCTAGAAGTTATGATGGGAGCGGTGTTATGAGGTTCCGATATCAGAGTGACAGGCATTTCTGGGTCAGGATTCTTCATTTCCTCTGCTTCTGCCGCTGCCTGTGCTGCCGCTTGGGCCTCCCTCTGTGATTTCGTGGTCAAGCTTATCTTAATCTTTCTCATGCCTGAAGTCAAGCTATCTATATCTGGGTTTTCGTTGGACGCAAGCTGGGTGGGATTTGTACCCTCACGATCCACAGGTAGCACCTTTGTCTCACTCAGTGGAGATTTACGTCGCACAGTAGCAATCTTTGTTGCCTGAGTCGTGGTCTGACGAGAGGCTCTAGCTTTCTTTGCTGCTGGAATGGATTGACTGCGAGAGCTCAAAGAAGAGCCGGGTCTGATGCTTAAGGAAGTGCCTGAACGTGACGGGATGGATGATTGGTGAATTGACGATTCGCGACTTTGACCATTACCTCGGGAAGAGGGTAATTCTGACGATACCGATCCTGCAGTCGAGGCTAGACTGAGACGGCGACCTGGTTGCCTTGTGGAATGCATAATTGTCTATTAAAAAGCGTTAGTATGGGATCCTATGATAAGTACCATCTAAAACGCTTACCTTGTTAACGGACACAAGCGGAGTCCCAATAACTGTTCTCCTTCGACTCAACCTAGCGGTTTCAGCGGCGTCGTAAATCGGTTTTGTAGGTTTTCTCTCCCTCATACTCTTCCTCGTGCCATCAGCTCTCGTAGCTTCAGCTACCTGGGCCATACTGCTAGGGTTCAGCATGCTCTGACGATCCCTCCTAACCCTAGTGGCCTCCGCAGAAAGGTCTTCAGGTGTGCAGCTGAGAGTTTGGCGGTCGGTTGGAATGAGCAGTTTGCTCAGTTCGTGAGCAGCTACTGTCCAGTCTACTTCTGGGGGAGGCGGAGATACCGGTCGAGATCTGGGAGAATTTGTTTGACCTGAGAGATTTGATGTACTGCGTCGTAGTCGGGGAGTGAGGACCTTTGCTATGGAGGACTGAGTTGGTGAGAAGAAAGTTGGACCGCGGCTGCTCTCTTTTGTCGTCCTTTTATAATCTGGAATAACAGGGATGGGATTGATGACTGCATCCAGCTGGTCAAGTCGAGGAATTGACCACCATGCGGGATCATAAGGGTATAAAGGCGAGCCATACTCTGGCACAGGGTCGCTAATACCATTGACCGATCCAATCTTTTGGCCCATCTCGTATCCTAGGCCACCATATTGCTGCTGCTGCTGCTGCTGTGCTTCTTCTACCTTGACGGGGATCTGATCTCTTGCTGCGAGACCACTAAGATGGCTGAGAACACCACTGCATAATGCACGATCACTGTAACCACCTTCCAAGACACTAATAACCCTGCCCTCAACAGATGTACCGTCTTCAGCAGCAAGCTTCACTATATCTCTAGTGAGACGAGCATAAAATTCAGTTGGTACATTGACTTTATGCCGTTGCATGCCAGAGCTCTCCCACTCACTGGCGTCAAAGCCCGCAGAAATAAAAATGGCAGCCTTTGGCCGCGGCCCATTCTGAGCCGCCTTCAAACGTTCAGTTTGACTTCGCAGATAGTTTCGAGTCTTCTCTAGTAAAACGGCGTACTTTGTTTCGTATAGAGTCCAGAATTCTGCCTCGTCCTTCCATGGTTGAAGATGAACGTTCCACATGTTTTGACCATGTGCATTCTCGATACAGAGACTGGCATTCTTGACTTTCTCCTCATCACCCATTTCGCATGGATAGGAGTTAATATCATGAAGACTGAAGTATCCAATCGATGTCTTCTTCCAAGGCGCGGCGTTCTTCGGTAGGCCCAATGCTCGTCTATTGTGTTCCCACGCAATGGCTTGAGAGCCATCTCCGTGATGTAGATCAAAGTCAATGATGGCAGCATGAGTCAAACCGTGGGTGAGTGTTGCGTGCGCAATGCCAATGTGAACATTGTTCAGCCAACAGAAACCGGAAGGAAAACTTGCCGAGCAGTGGTGGCCAGGGGGCCTAATGGCAACAAAAGCTCGATGTGGCCCCTTTCCACTAGCTGAACCGTTGAATACAGTATCTACACCCTCGCATATCGCCCCTAGAGCTCCTTCCATGGCATTGAGTGACTCCGAACAGAGGTAGAGGTCTCCTTCATGGAACTTGGCAGGTGCTTCGGTATCGGGACCGCGATTCATAGTTGGCCGCGTGAGTTCCTTGCCATTCATAGCAAGTTTAGATTCTGCATTATCGCACATGATCTTTAACTCTTCCATCCACTTTACGCCGTGCACATTGGTAACCGCAGGAGAGGAGAGCGGCAGTGAGCGGGTTGTCTTCCTAATTCTAAATGGTATGTTTGGTACCATGGATGGATCCCTTCGTGGGTGAATGGGGTATTGTCCTCCAGTATAACGCTCACCCAAACGCACGTAAGCAACCGATACTCCCACAATGCTTGCAATAAGTCTCTCCGGGCGCTCAACGATAGTGTTCAGGCTCGCCCGGGATGTCTTGGGTCTCGAATATCGGTGTCCATAGCAAGCATCTTGGAGAACAACTATGGTATCAGCTGGACGTCCCTCTTCATCCATATTATGCTGGTGTAGGTCCCTCTTGAAGTGGTCTCGTGCGATACCAGCAGCAGTAAGGTGTGGAGCTTCGGCGACGTCATTCAGGGGGGATTTGGGTCCCGTTATAAAACTCGCGCCGTTTAGGGATTGAGCGGACGATAATCGTCTAGAGGGTGTCCTAGTAGGAGTATGCCCACTAACGCCATGCAGAGAATTCATTGAAGCTCTCTTGTGAAGTGTAGGGGTAGATGAACGGCCGTCAAGGCTTGCGATGCTAGGGGTTCGGTGAAGCGATGGATTGCTGTTCGGCGAAGCAGTCAATCCATGATGGTTGAATGTCCTCGAAGGAGACCTACTAGAAGAACGTGGATCGAATGGATTGGGAGTTCCTGAACCTACGCTGAGGGAAAGGTGTTGCAATGAGTCGCTGACGTCGGTGTACTCGCTGTTTGTTGACCGTGGCAAACCGTTATGCGGGATGGGCCTGGAGTTTGAAGTACTATGTCTGAATTTATCTGGCGACGCGGAATAAGCCATCATGAAGCCCGAATGAGCTCGAAGCTCACGGATAGAAGTGGTTGTTATGGGAATAGGTTGTTTTGTCAGTTGGTTGTTGCTGAAGACGCAAGCTCCCGAATCTAAACAAATTAATTATTGAGGTAATCCCCACACGCGCTAGTGGACGCGCGACCGATCAAGGGGCGCCGCACCCCCTGCCACTCTCAGCCTTGCAGCAGCATAACTCAAAAGGCGCATCAAAGTGCTTGGACTAGTTATGTTTCACGGATGCACGTCAGCGGAAACATAAAAAGCTTGGTAGAGAATCCATCCTGTTTGTCCGTGGGTATCATTAGTCTAATCTATTATTCTTTGTTACTTCTTCTAATCCTCTAGTAGATCTACTCCCACCATCCGCAGGGCATCTACTGCCCAGTTCGGATATCTGGACTTGTCTGCGTTATAATAATCTCTAAAGAAGGTCTTCAAGAAAGCCGGGAATCGGTCCTCGATGATCGAATCCCGCACATCTCCCATCAATGCCAGTTGATGATGGACATTGTGCATAGTAAGTAGATGCGCGCCTACGGTCTCCTTTGCAGCAAGATGATGGACATACGCCCTCGTAACCCCAAGACCACCGTCAGTTTTTGGACGGCAGCAGACACAAGTGCAGCCTTCTTCTATAGGCCCAACATCATTTGTGTACCTGGCATTTCGTAGATTGAGAACGCCATGCTTGGTGATGGCATTTCCGAACCTCGCCGTTCGTGTTGGCCAGACACAGTCGAACATATCTGCACCAAGAGCCACACTGACCACTATATCTTCGGGGTATCCAATTCCCATGACGTATCTAGGTTTCATCTCAGGGAGAAGACTAGTACAGGTGGTGACAACCTTGCAATAATCTGCCTTGGCTTCCCCACCGCTCAAACCTCCTATCGCGATGCCTGGTGTATCTCTGGCGACCATTTCCTCGCAACATTGCTTCCTCATCTCGAGATCCAAACCTCCCTGTATGATACAAAATAAATTCTGTGTAGTAGGGTTCTTATGTGCCGCGATACACCTATCTAGCCATCGCACGCTGCGCTCCATGGCTTGGCGCATTCGAAGAGCATCTGGAGACGTCGTTACGAGGACATCGTCGAGTTGCATAATAATATCACTGCCGATAGAATTCTGAAGGGAGATGGAGTGCTCGGGGGTAAGAAGCATAGGAGCACCATCATGTGGACTGAGAAATCGGACGCCCTCCTCGGTGATATTCGCGAGTTTTAGGAGACTGACCATCTGGAAGCTAGACGCAGTGACAACCACGAAAGTATCAACATAACTCTCCCCAAACATAGTTCAAGGCACACTCACCCTCCACTATCTGTCAAGATATTATACTTCCATCCTTGCAATTTATGAGCACCACCGATCTTATCGATGACCTCCTGACCGGGCTTCAACCCAAGGTGGTAGGTATTATTTAAGCAGAGTTTGCATCCGGTCTCCTCGAGTTGCTGGGGCGTCAATCCTTTCAGTGAGCCCTGTGTCGCAACGGGCATGAATATCGGGAGCGGAACTTGGCCATGCGGTAGGGTGAGGTTCGCGGCGCGGGCTTTCGTGGTCTGGGGTTGGGCATGAGAAATGGAAGAGGATGAAGATGGTGCAAAAACGATATTAGCTTACTGAACAACGCGCCAAGAGGTCGAAGGTGAGAGCCGATGGCATCTTTGCCATGGTGATTGTGCTGGATAAGACAAAGGGCAGAAGAAGAGAATGGAGTAGTTGGAATCTGCTTTAAGAGCTTTTTTTTCAACTTATCTCCCTTGGGTGCAGAAAGCTGGATTCAACCAAATTGGGTACACCGCCTTTAGATTGCACAAATCAGGGTCCAGAACGCCACCAAGGTCGTGTGTCAGTGACAGTATCCATCCACTGTACTGTGGTACACAAGTACTCCGTACACAGATTCAACAGAGCAATGATTACTCTACTGCAATTCCAGGTCATTCACAATAATCACTCTCTAATTCAGGCATATTGTTTACGCTTCACACAAATCTCAACCCCTATCCTATCCATCAACCAGCCATCTGCCAAAGGTACTTCAAATGGTACTTCAAATGCAACTGTCTGGGCTAGAGATGCTGTCAATGCACATAACTGACAGTGCAACACACATATATTACTGCACATACATACACGACGCACCGCACCGCGACGGCAGAGCGCAACGGGACGAATTTAACACTCTACCTGCCTCAAAATGACTGCATCGCGTGCGCATTACTCTATTCTTCTCTTTGTCCCTCTTAAGCTTCACTCTATCCCATATATTCCATCATCACCATCATCATATCACAGCACCATACAGAACTACCAACTTTCCCGTTAGATTCCAACGGATCCCACAATTCATCTGACTAATAATAAACCTCACCCTTTCTCCCATCCTACTGTAACCTAATACAGTGCAATAAACCCACACCCACGCTCGTCACTAAGTACTGTATATACCAGTATTCATGTGATATATGATACGTGACAAAAGTCTCACGGTTGAGTGGCACATGGCACATGGCCCACCAGCCCATACAGCACTTTACACCAGAATCCAGACACTAACCCAACGCTAAACTAACTAACTGAATTAAAATAAAACAGCTACTGACCAGTCCAGTCCAGTGCACTTTCTCCCCACGCACCCAGCGTGCGAGCATCCCCTTCCTTCCTTCCTTCCTTCCTCTCATCAATCGTATTCGTACAAGTAAAAGTAAAAGTAAAAGTTAAGTTAGTCCCGTACTAAGTTAAACACCCTCTCCCCCTTTAGCTTGTCAACACACTCCAAGGAAGGGGGGTGGGCCTAGAGCGGACAAAGCACAAGCGTGCACTTTTAATTAGGCACAAGTTTTAGTGTGAGAGTGTGTGTGAGTTGACCAAGTTTTTTTGTTGCAAGACAGAGGTTTTAGTGGCATTGTTGGTCTGCTTTTTTATTATTTTAGATCCTGGTTCCCCGCCCTGGTTTTGTTTCATTAAGTGGGAATGATTATAGACTATAGTTAATAACTGCTAACCCCATGATCTCACATAACCGGAACACCAAGGACCACCGCTGAAAGCTTGCAATCAGATTAATAGTTGGTGTGCTTGGATGGGCGCAGAATTATCGCAAACCAACTATTACAGATTAATCCGAACCTGGGCATTGGAAACTGTTGGTAGTCTGGTCACGTGGGTTGTGATCACGTGTAAACTAGTCCTAATTAGGTAGCGGGGAGCTGTAGCCTTAAGCTACAGCTTGCTCCTCTCCACCTTTACAATCGATCAACTACTAACAACATAACGAGCATATCACCTATAACGTGACGTGCTAAGTGTTATAGTAGTATACTGACAGAAACCATCATTTTAAATGAAAATCTATGGTTAACTCTTTATTTTACATAGTAAAACAACAAATACTCTGTAAGCCAAATTCAATTGAATTCGACACCATGTGACACCATATTCAAGTTTCGCCATCCTTATTCAATATGAGTCAGGGGAGCCCTACTATGTGGACCATATTCTGTATGAATCTCATTCTGCAGCCTCCAATAAATTTTACCATGGTTCCATCGTAGGATAGTCAGTTCAATTTATTCTTTAGTTCTTATCGTATGTAGTATATCAGGCTCATGATTTGACACCTCAGTCTTGAATTATAACCAATGTTAATTGTCGTATTAAATCTAGTCTAATCTGTTCAAAGTTTTAAGACATTCTTAATACATGCACATACAATAAAATATAAAGTGGAAAAGTGGAAAAAAAATTCATAATTCTAAAACTATGGACTACATTATAAAGAAACCATAAGGGCCGACCACACCCTAAAGAAACCTTATCCTTAAACCATAAATAAACCGAATGAAACCTTATTACTCCATTGCTCTACGAATAAGAGCACGGAACTCTCGACCAATCTCTCGGTCACGTTCGTCGTTAACAATCACTTTTTCTTTCCCTTTATTATGTTGTGCTCTAAGTTGATCCTCCCAGCGGACTGCTTTTCCTTTGCCCTTTTCACTGACTGTGGCACTGGATTCAGCTGTAGGATCATCTAAAATGATATATTGGGATGATTTCATTGCGTTTGTCTTTTGTCTTTTGTCTGAAGGGCCTTGTTGCTCCTGTATCACCTTGGGCATAGCTGAAGACCCTATGATCCGACTGGTGATTTCCTTAAAATCTTCCAGATTCAACACGTTTCCTTTGCATAGGCCCCCACCGTATTCTCCTTGACTGTCCATCGCGGGAATCCTTTATAGCCATCAGGGAGTTCTCGATAGTCTGTGACGTTTCGAGAAATCATAATCAACTTCATCCTTGAAGACAAAGAACTTGAGTTTTAACCCTTTATTAACTTGAGGTACTAGTTTCATTGTTGAACTTATCTTTGAGGCATTTTTACAAACCCTTTGAGTTCAGAATACCCTTCAACCCCGTAAAATTTGGCAAATAACAGTGGTTTGGNAAAATTGTCCAGATTGAATGACAAACTCTACATTGCCAGTTCTTGTATTATATCTGGTTACCATGATAGTCAAGGGGTAGATCGCTTCTACACTTGCAGGCGTCGATATCATGTCTATGACTTTCCCCATGGTAAAAAAAGTGATAGTTTGATAACAAGAGATGAAGTTCCTTCTAGGGTTATTGCAGAATAGAATGAGAAGCTGAAGTTGACCAAGGTGGTAGAGTTGAAAATAAGTTGGTAATTATATTTCTGCAAGAGTCCTTCTTTGGCGTGTCATCTTCGTACAACTCCCTCTCCATCTCATCCAGCTTTTCCTTTGGCCAGAACATACTTAATGTTTTCCATAAGTGCTGGCGGTACCCAATTTAAGGTAGGTGACTGTGGCCTAATCAGGTAATGCGGATGTATATGTGCTCCGTCAATGGTCTTTTCGTTTCTCGTTATAACACAAGCCCAGCTATCTCCCTCTTTTGCCTGTTAACCCGTTAGAATCCTCTTATATGCTGGGCAGAAGGATATTGTCTATTTACGTTATCAGTTGCAGATTGCAGCCTCTTCATTTTCCGTGGTGGTTTGCTAGTAGAAGGCGTATCTGGTGGTGGACTACTAGCCGGGTTCTCTGAGGGCATAGGTTGCTTGTCCGGTGTCCATGGTGGCGTGGGCCCCCTATTTCTCTGTTGCCCTATACGTATTGGCCAATGGGAATTACAATGTCTCTAAGAATCAAGCTTACAGGATCTGCACATAATTGAAATAGCTCTACCACAGAACTTGTACTTACGTACGCTAGCGCATTTTTAGGATGAGCTTCCGATTGTTCAATAATAGTCTCAAGCTCATCAATATCGCAAATCAGAAACGTCGCCCATTTTCCTCTTATCACAATAAATGGCGTCATACTTTGTTTATTCATTTTAACTAGAATTTACAGTTGATTTTTGCTTTGATTTGAAGNTTTTTTTAATAACTACATTTACAAGTTATAACAGAGATTCGCTTTTGTTTCTGAGACTCACCCTCTCTTCCTCTTCGACTCCCTCTCCCACCGACCACCCCTCCCCCTAAAACCCCCATCCTTATATCTCATGTAACAACTCGTTTTGGTGTGTTCGGAGACAGAGCTGTACACTAAAACTTTCCCTCAATCTAGGGTATCAAGAAAAGAATAAATACATAAAAAAGGAAAATTCAAACAACCAACGCCGTAGATAATGATGCCGACAGAAACTCCAGACAAATGCTTATATACCAATAACAACCTCCAATCGAAAAAAAGTGGGATCATTCTTCCTGGCTCCATATGCTTATGCTCCTATTACTAAAAGTCCCTCTCGAAGAACCAATTGATGCTCTATCTCTCTGGTGCCGTGTCGGTCTATCGGCTATCACAGGCAATTCTCTTCCGTCTGAACCAGGATCGCTCAATGAATATCTCCTCCTGCGATCCTGGCCTGTGGCCTGTTCAGACCTGGGCGGGATCCTCAGTCGTGACGGACTCCATCCTTCCATTCTGATGTTACTGCTCGGAACTCTCCCGCGATTAGTCAGAGCTCTATTGAGGAACTCCTCATTGTCATCCTCGAGATTGACGCTGTATAAAGGTGTGTGTGCTATATGTGACTGAGGAGATAAAATTACACTCTCTGTGTCTAGGGACCGGATACTCTCGCGAGAGGCATCTAGATCTGCGATCCGGGTATTTCGCGAGCCCCCAAAATTGAACCTCTCCGACCTCGAAGAATTCCTACTCACGGGAGGTAGAGGTCCCGTATGAATATGTGTATCCCTCTCATCAACACTCGCAGGGTGCCGTCCGTTGTCTCCAAAAAGGGCCTCATGCCAGCTGGATACTGATTCTCTTCCTTCTTCATGGTTGAAGATAGCGGTCCACGAACGTGAGAAGTGGTCGATTTCGTTAACGAATGGTTCGATTTCCTCCACCGATCTAACCTCGGTTCTATATGATGGTGCAGACGAAGGGATATTCTCCATGGAGCGTTGTTGTCTAATTGAAATAGGTCGCGGGATATTTTCCATAGAGCGTTGTTCCCTAATTGATGCAGCTCGCGGGGGCTCAGTAGGAAACTCAGCTATGCCACCCGGCCCGATTCCTTTGTAAGGGTCGAAGTCCTCTGGAGGAAAATGAGGAACGCGCTGGAAGCTGCTACTAGATAGATTATCATGACTAGATAAGTGTTGTTTAGCTGAATTCTGGTGTTGAAAGCTGGGATTGGAAAATTTACCTCATAACTTTTGTGGCTTTATATGAATTGTAGCGACCTTTCTGTCGTCTTCGAAGACAACATAGGACTATTCCCGCAAGCGCAGCCAGGCCAGCTACTCCTCCAACAGCACCGGCCGCAATAACTGCGGTATTCGATTTGGAACCTGTGTTTGCTACCATTGTTGCAGTCGGGGTAATCGATGCACTAGATTGGCTCATGTTTTCTGCTGTAGTAGTTGGTATTGGTGCAGACGTTGAGCTAACCAACCTGGTTGGGGTTGTAGGTGCGCTCTGTCTAATAGGAGTAGTATAATCCACAGCAGTAAAAACAATTTGTAGTAATAAATCAGTGGGTTGACCGGCGAATGTAGTGGCAACAGTTGCCGCAGAACTTGAAGCACCACAAGCATACTGGTAATAACCATTTGGATACTGAAGTCGATTGCAGACCGAGCCGACACCACTGTAGGCATAAGTTAGCAAACCTTGAAGCTCACATTCTCTTCAAACTAGGAACAAGGGGAATTGCATCATCATTCTACGGGTTGCGCTGAAATTTGATTTTTGATTTTTGATTTTAAACTTACCATGTATATACGCCATTAACTTGTACCCCAGAATTTAACTGCCATCCAGCACTATTCTGATCAACACAGCTAGTATAAACACCTGCGGTACATGGACCATCGGTTGTACAACATCCTATGTTGCCTTGCACCGTGTCATGAATACACGACGACCCGGCATCACAAGCAGCGGGACTAGCTTGCAGACCAGCGTACCACCCGCACACATTTACACCAACCGAATCTCTCTTAAAAAGGTCGTTTGGATCCGAGGTCGAAGTAGGTCTCGGTGACCACTCATCTGCTTTGTACACTGCGGTTGGTTGAGGGCCAGACCATGGGAGGGCTTGGACTGGAGTTAGACTAAGGCTGCATGCCGAAAACAAGAGAAGGATGGTAGCAGACGGCATGGAGAAGATATCGAAGCCCATTGTGCTTGCGATATTACAATCAGACAAGAAGAATCATTAGACAAAGAAAAGAAAGAAAGAAAAAACCAAGAACAACGAGGGAGAGCAAAAGGGTTAAATTTGTGCTAAGGGATAAAAGAGGATGAAGTAAGAAAGGGAAGAGAAGGAAGCAAGCAAAGGAAATAAAGGAGTAACACAAATAAGACCATATAACGAAGGAAAAACTTCCCAAAAGAGGGGAGATGGCTCCATCGATAGATTATTATAAGAAACACAACTTGGCTAGCACTGATTTCTGATTGTGCGAATCTTTGAATAGAACAAAACCCACATGGAGAGTTCGATAGGGTCGGGTAGGAAAGTCGAACCCCAGTATTCGAGGCCTTGGATGGTTAGAGGGCTGAGATCAGACAGAGCCCACACACCCATGCATACACACACATACACACACACACACACACATCCCAGAGGCCCCAAGGACAAGGCTCTTTGTGTTCCATAATGCCCCATGCAGCATTCACCACGTTGCTGGAATCCCGGCCGGGAGGGTGAAGAGTGTTGATTATGGGGAAGGACGAAATCGCCCAAGCACAGGGCCATCGTGGCTCAGCAGCCGCGGGCGCAGCACGGACCGATCACATCCGGTTGCTGAGAATAGGCGCGAAGCGGGCGCTGTAGAATGCCCGTGAGTGGTTGAATGGAGATGCCTGTTGAATCCTGCACGAAAGCATCGAGGAGGATCGAGGAGGATCGAGGATCCAAGGAACCGTTCTTTTCATCCTAGTCTTTTCTTTTAGTCCACGGGCCTAGAGCCGGTCGATGCGGCCGTCTTTCTTGCGTGATGATGATCATCAGGAATTACGATGATACGGTACTACGGATCCGTAGATCTGTCAGTTACAGTAGCACTGTTAGTCATGGAGTAGGTATTCGAGTCGAGACGCTAGCCCGGGACTACGCAGAAGATAAGATGAGATTGAAATGAACCAGGAGACAGATCGCCCAGACCAGCGAGTGTTGCGGTTTTATCAGTTTCAACAATCAACTCCGGGGGGGGATGCTCTCGGAATATGATTTAAGCTGCTATGTTTTTAATGTTGATGTTAATGTTGATGCTGGTGTTGATGCAGGTGTTAGCTGTTGGTTGTTGCAATAATCCCAAAGGCATAACAATAGTCACTGCAACCTGCCGGGTGTGGCTGATTCATCAATGCTTCGAGGCGTCCGGCCGTCTTTTGGGGATCGGAAATGCGGAGGATTCAAAGGCATCATCATCCCCAGGACTTTTTCCCCTGCTGTTGCTGCTATTTTTACTTCCGTCCCAGCTTACTCATCCTCCTCCATCTACTTCTCATCTACTTCTGACTTCTCACTCTTGGCTGCTCAGGGTTGATGCTTTTCGATCCCTATTACTAAGTACCTGTTCCTATTAAAAACTACCCAAAGGTACCTGCTTACGGGCCTAGAATCAACACCCAGTTTCGTATAAAGTACGATTATGGACCCTACAGTACGGTACAAAGAATCTCTCTCTTCAACTACACTAAACGCTACTCCATATACCCGGTACCAATATAAACATAACCAGGGGGATGTCTACAAGCATAGAACTAAAATATCGTGGTGAGATTTGCTTGGGATTGTAAAACCGGATTCCTCAAAAAGAGCTTTCATGTCTTAACGTAATTCCCCGATCTCATCGGAATCACCGCAAAACCAGCAATTGCAAAATATATTCGATACTACTTTTGCACAACTTTCAAAAAATGCTATTATGCTGATTTGATTCCTGTGTATAGAATTATATTATATTAACTTTAGGCTGGCTACCTTCTGAAAAGCCAAAATATTAACTTATATTAAACGTCAATTTACTTACTTGTACTTGGACTGGACCATCTATCATGGAAATAGTAATCATCTTTTGGATTATCAGGTGAGCTATGCAAATTGCACCCTGCAAGGTTTAATTAACTAGGTGAGAATCTATCTTTGATAACTACTGTACTGTACAGAGGTAAATTTAGTGATCCGTAAGACGAGCTGATCTGATGATGATGGAGCGGAAATTACCTTTGTGACGAATCAGACCAATCATCTCATACCGACAGCTGACTTACAGGAATATTTGTCTTAGATGATCACTTGAGGCTCCTTCCTACACTCGAAGAGTGCACAAACATAACACTCTGTCAAGAACCGGGGTTTGCACTGGAGAGGGGCAGAAACACGTTGGAATGCACACACTATACTAATGCCCTAGTTCTACACCATTCATCATCAATATCAGCATCGGCATCGGCATCGGCATCAGCATCAGTATCAACATCAACATCCACACATTTTTTCATAGCATCATCGAGTAACACACGACAGCCATCCCATTTACCACCGTTACATGAATCGTTCCCATTCACCAACTCCCTTCTTGTACTCGCACACATCCCCCGAAAAACCCGGAGCGCCTCATCCCTTAATTAGACCCCTCCCAGCCTACCCAACTCCTGGGCATGATTCTCCAGATTTTAACCTCTCCACTCCTCAAGTCATCCAGCTTAAAGCTCTCTAGCTTCACCTTCTTCCCCTCTCGGCCTTGCTCCCATGCTCTCACCTTCTTCTTCGTGCCATCCCATTCGGCAACAACGCCAACGTGCTCGGGTCTGCCGACATCCATGTTATATTTGGCATGCATCGCACCGTGCTTACCCTGGAACTTCGCGTTGCGGAACGAGATTATGTCCCCCGGACGGATCTCATCGTTCTGCTGTGTTGATGCATTTGCCATGTTTGCATAGACCAGCGCTCCGTAAGCGCGGTTGCCCACCGGACGAAGAGCATCGGTGAACGGCTTGAGAAGTTCTCTTATCAAAGACTGAGGAGCCCCATCACCAACTACGTTCTCCTTCTTTGCTATCACGGCTTCTAGGAATGGCCGGCCGAAGCGCGAGTGAGTGTCTTCAAGCTGATCTTGGCGCAGTTTTGCAGGAGGTTGCTCATGTCTCTGCTCTAACTTGATGTCTAAAGGATTATGAGCATCGTAGATGGCAGTAATCACTGTTTGAGAATAATCCTGGAAGAGTATGTAGAGGTCTTTGGTGACTAAAGTCTTGCCTCCTCGTTTCGTTGTCGTCGACTCATCAAACTCATAGAGGATATCTTTCCGGTTTTGAAACACTGTTGGCATGCCGTTAGGTAGCGTCCACCATTTGCTACCTGCGGAAAGATCCACGTCATGTGCCACGAAGCCAGTATCCATGGACATCCTATTAAGATCCACTGATCTCTTCGCCGTTCCCGAGCGATGAAGGTCAGATGATTGCCGCGGCAGTGATCTGACGGATGGAGGAGGTACTACCTCTCGACGTGTAGGCGGTGCCGCAATGGATGCAGGACGGCCTGGTTCTCTAGGTGGAAGAGGTAGTGTTGAAGCACGTTCCGGAAAGCCTGGTGGTGGTGGGGGTGGCGGATGAGATCTGCGTGGCGAAGCCGAATATATATCCTCTTCCTCTTCATTCATTTCCATAGTTGGTTTCGAAATTGGAACTGGTGGTTTATGTGTGCTATATCTGAATGGATCATAATCATCGTCATCTTGACTCTGAGGAATGGATTCCTTTGCGAGTGGTGGCGGTGGTGGGGGGGCTGCTCTAGGTATATCCGACGACATTCTTCCTGGAGGTGGCTGCGATGGTAATGGAGGGGGGGCTCGTGGGGCAGCTACAGGAGGTAGCGGAGGGGGCCCGTGTGAGTATGGCATACTCATGGAATTACCATCAAAAGAAGGTTGTTTTGTATGTCCCTTCAAAGCATCTTTGTGTGGTGCTGTGGACGCGATATCGGTATCATAGTCTCCCTCGTACTCAGTTGTTTCCTCGTCATTTTCAAGAGGCTTATTTATACTCGACGGTATGTCTCGTGCATCACTAGTAGGTGATCGGCTCAATGAGGCATTCGGAGGCGGTGGGGGTGGAGCTCGAGCCTTTGGTGATGGTGCAGAACCCGGAATTGGTGGTATCCGGCTCGCACGCTTAGAATCAGGTGTTGTAGGAGTTGAAGGACTTCCTTCTTGCGAAAAATAGGAGCCTCTTTTCTGAAGAGGGGAGATCGGCGATCCTGGTACTCCTGGTGGTGCTGGAGGTGGAGGTCTCGGCGCAGTAGGTGTTGCCATACTTAGATTTTGGGTTTGTTCTGATAGTTCATCATCCGATTCAGATCCAGCACTCGGTGACATGGGCCGTGGTTGAGGTGGAGCAGGCGGTCGTGCTGTAGATAGTTAGCTAAATAAATCTTATAGAGATCAAGTGAACTTGCTGTCTTTAGGGATCGGCGGCGGAGCAGGTCTTCCTCCAGGGATTGGTGGTGCAATATTTTCCTGATGAGCAGGAACTATGCGAGAAATCAGTATTTCGTCTTGATTAAAGCATATAAGATATACCTGGTGGAGGAGAGTCTTCTTCATCTTCCTGAGAAGGCGTCACGTCCTCAACATTTAGAGCCTCCGCTGACGCGTGCGGAGCGGATACAGGGGACATTGCGCTCTCTTCAACCTTTGGCTCTTCAGAGCTTCGGACACGAGACAACCCAGGTAACGGTATCATAGCTATAGGCGGCGGCCGGAAAGAAGTATCCTCGGGACCATTTTCTGAACGCTGTTCGCTAACATGGACCGGTTTCTTTTTCTTGGGTGGTGGCGGTGGTGGAGCAACTGGGAGAGCTCCAAACATGCCATGCATCCCCATTCCACCGCTCATTTTTGCCATACGTGCCCTCAGCTCTTCCCTACGTCGTACTTCCGGATCAACGTCATCCTCCTCTTCCTCCTCATCTTCATCCTCATCTTCTTCCCCGGCTTCTTCGTCACCTTCCTGAACATCGTCTGCTCGGAGAGGCGGTGGTGCCCTAACTCTTGCTACCTCACCACTCTCTCGCTCAGTAGACACCTCTTCTGGTCCCTCAGTAGCTTCACCAGCCCCTGACATATCGGCTTCATTACCATCCGTAGCTATATCCTTCGATGGCCGTCGTCTCCTAGTGGCATCGGGGTCTCCTTTTGTAGAATCTGTAGACCTCCTTCCAACTGTCTCTTCATGATTATGGCCCTCCCCAGCAGTAGTATTTTCACCAGCCTCTGAGCCTTCAATGTGCTCTTGAGATTCGAAGCGTTTCTTCGGTGGGCGCTTGGGCTTCTCCTTCTTTTGACGAGCAGCTTGTTCCATCTGCTGTTTTTGAAGCAGAGCAATACGGTCTTTCAGGCTTGTAGGCTTAGGCTGATCTTCTGCTTCATCCCCATTTGATGATGGAACCAGACCAGCCTTCTCCGCATTCTCCTGATTTTCTGCTTCCTTCGCCGCGATTTCTGGGTCCTCCTCACGTCTATATAGCTTTGGTGGAGGGGCTTCTCGAGGTATTGGCACGTAGGCATTCTTGCTCGGAGGTGGTGCAACGAACGGCTTCTTGATAAAGCCCGAACTATTGGAGCTAAGACCACCAGGCTTGAAAGGCGCCACTGGTGGGGCCGCCTTGTTGAAAGCCGCAATTCGATCACGGAATGTGGAGTTGCTTGGCTTCTGAGAAACTGGCGGAGGAGGAGATGACTTTGGGGAAGGCCTAGAAGTTGACGGGAGTGCAGGAGGTGGAGTTTGTGTAGACCTTGGTGTTGCTGGTGCTTGTGCGGGGATCGGGGCTGATACTGGGGCTGGAGCAGGAACCGGAGCAGGAGCTGGTATCGACACAGGCTCAGGAGCAGGAGCAGGAGTAGGTTCCGGGATCACTTCAGGCTCCGGAATAGGGGCTGGAGGTTCTGCTGGCGACGGCATATCGTGTGCGTCCCGTGGTTCATGCTTTAGCTCCGGAACTGGCGCAGAGGGCTCAGTTGGCGATGTCTCAGCGTGTTCTGACTCCTTCTTTGGGCGGTTCAAACGAACAGGTCTCGGAGGAGCGACAGGCTCAAACTTCTCCACAAAGTTCTTGGGAAATAGACCTGTCTGTAAGGTACCCGACGCATCCTCATATTCCCCAACATACCAATCCTCATCTTCCTCCTCAGTCACCGTGATGACCTGTCCAATATTGAAATGGAGATCATCATCGTGATCCGAGGTATACTCATATAATGCCTTTACTTTGAAATGCGGGCTTGCCATTTTGGGCGAGCTGTAACCCAATTCCTCCCCGTTTCGGCTTTCACTCAGACTGTTGTTGCCTGCCAACCAGAGGTTGGGCAAATCAAGGGCGATGAGACCAACAGTAGGCACAGTAGGCCAATGTAGAATTCGATTGAGACCGAAGAGCCCACAGGGTGCGGAGTTTAGTGACGCTACGAATGCGCTGCGTTAGGTGTCAAAGAGGCAGACCTCGTGGAGGACTGGAGGGGGTGTTGATGTCTGCAGATGCCGGGTCTACGTCAGCATACGGATGGCGAATGCTCTAGTCGACGTGAAGGGGGGTGCGGAGACTGCTTTTGGAATTGGGGGTGTGCTCACCAGATAACACTCTCTGGGTTTCCACATTCAGCAACTGAGGATAATAAGTTGAGCTTTTGCCATCCGTGCGGTACGTAGATGGGGTGTTGTGGATGAACGTCTTTTTGGTTGCTCCAGCGCGGCATTTAGGTTGGCAGGGGGCTTAGGTTGTCGCACCGCTTGTCCCGCCGCCGTCAAGAATGAGGCAACACACAGTTTGCCTTCGAAGCAAAAAAAGACAACACAGAGAACACAGAAGATGGCGACGTGATATGAAGCTCTAGATCTCGTTGGAGCGCCTTTATTTACTTCTCATTCCCTTTTACAGTGATAGAGGGCTCGAATTACCATTTCTACGGAGCTCCACTATGGCAACGAATGCCCCGCTCACGTCTATTCTCAAGAAATCCACCCCCGCCACCACAACGACAACCTCGAAAGAAGACCGAGACCGCCAGCTGGCCCTCTACCATGCAACTCTGATCCAACAACGCAAAGATGTCGAGTTCGAAATCCTATTATCAACAGAAAGGCTCATAGACTTTCCCGAAGCTGCCGGTCCTTACAGCGCCTCGAATCCCTCTCCAACCGATGCCCAAACATTCAAGTCCTTACTCCGACCTTTCCAACCGAGCGACTATGACGCGCTTATCCAGGAACGCAATATCAATGAGCATTGCGGGTATACATTATGCGCAAATCCACGAGTAAAAGAGACCGGAGGCGGAAAATATAGGATTATTGGCAAGAATGGGAAGGCAAAGGACTTCAGGGTAGTAAATAGAGAGGAGTTGGAGAAATGGTGCTCGGAAGCTTGTGCCAGGCGTGCACTTTATGTCCGAGTCCAGCTGAGCGACACTCCTGCATGGGAGAGGGATGCTCATGGTGCCACTGCTGCCCCGATCAAGCTTTTGGATGAACCTAAGTCACAGGTTGAGAAATTATCTGACGATCTTGAGAAGATGGACCTTGACCACAACCAAGATGCGGCAAATCTTGCCTTAGAGAGAGGGGACACCAGTAGTGCAACTAGGAACGGGCTTGTCAACGTTACCATCAAGGAAAAGGAAGTACAAAATCCTGCTGAGCCTCCGTCATTACAGGACGAGGACCTGAGCGGTAGACTGGATACTCTACATCTTACTTTAGAGGGTCATACGACTCGATTCGGATCCGCAAGGGATAAGAGACATCGTGAGCTGTTACACGGCGTCAAAGGAGAGGATTATGACGAGGATATGGATTGGAGAACATGAAATGTTACACACAGGAGTTTTTGGTCCATGTATAGTTGTTGTCTGGTGACATGATACCCCAATTTTTCAATTGCTATAAGCTGGATAAAAATTTATAGATTGCTAGGTAGTAAAATCTGTGAAAAGTTTTTTACAAACTTCCTTTACATCGAACTACTTGGAAGCAAGATATCTACCAAAATAGGAACCATAAGATACAAATGCCAATGGTCATCATCCGGCAGCGATAAAGGAATAGCTTATAGGGGACCGGATGCTTTGGTTGGGTAGAGGTTATAAATCACCTCTTCATTATTCCCTGCGTTAGTAAAAGGATAACGCAAGGCTATATTGCAGCTACAGTCCAGAGCCGCTCAGGACAAGCTTGTCCTTCAGCAGCATCATCATAAAATGAGACGTTCACATATCACGACACAACAAATGGGGAGAAAATTGGCAATCAAGCGTCATCTCCAGAGGAGAATCGGCGACACCTTGGTGGGAAATTGATCTCACATTGAACTAGTATGCAAATCCATCCAGCAATACGCCTTTTAGCAACCAGATCCGTGAAAGCCCGCCCATCATCATAACAGCCATTGCTCAATGCACATGACGAACTTAACGTTGAGCACGATCGCCGAATCGGCGAGGGCCACGCTCGACCTGTTGTTGTTGGGCGACGGGGATGACATTGACTGGGATGGAGTCGAACTGGAAAGGAAAAAATGAAGTTAGTAGATGGTCGCTATGTGAAAGAATTATAACATCAAAAACATACACCAAGGCTCTTGAGGAGGTCCTTTGTCTCGCTGTCGACATCCAATTGCCCGCTCTCGGAGTTCTGAGTGAAGTCGAGGGCAGACACTTCGGGAACGTATTGATCCTTTCGCTCACGCTCTTCTTCTTGAAGCTTGAAGGATATACCACGGACTGGACCACGCTGGATACGCTTCATCAAATGGCTGTTTTAAGAAAAGTTAGCAATTGAGAGTGAAAAATGCGCCAGATATCCAAGAGTTTTTTTATCATACGTTGTGTAACCAGCAATCTTGTTCCTCAATCTCTTGGAAGAGATCAGAGCGATTTCATCGCAGATTCTCTTGTTAACCTCGAAGTCGAGAGAGAGCTTTGGGTAATATCTTTCGATGATTACCTTGGCACTAAAATGAATCTGTCAGTTACGATATCCATGGAAAGAGCGGAGTCCCCTCCGTTTTATGAATCGGACTACACACCTCTTCTTGACGGTCTTGGTACGAACGCGACCCATTTTTGCGGCTGTTGAGGATTGCTGGAGGTCGTCTAAGTTGTTGTCGTTGAGGTTGAAGATATTATAGAATTTCCATCTATGTTTGTGGGCAGCAGGGGTTAGTGGGGTTCGCTTAGAGCAACCAGTAACTCTTGGCAGTGTTGTATCACGTGATATAAACCTTCTTGACTCCATGAATGACCACTGCCTTGAATTCCCTAATCTCTCTGAATTCGAGGCATTGATTTGTAGGATTGATAAATTTCTAACACTTGATTGTACATTTCTTTCATATCTATAGTACACTACCAGTTGGTGAATCATACAAATTCCAGCACATCACAAATCTGCCCTGTCTAATGCAACGCTTTTCACACCTGAAAGTCGACGCAATGTCTAAACTTTTGCCCCACCACCAAGACCACTCAGTCCATATCCATCAGAGCTCGCTGGAGGTTTAGCAAAGCCGATGGTTTTCTCGGGCTTAGGACGTTGGTACTCCTGAGGAAGCTCATTCACAGTCCCCTCTGCCACACTGACAGCTTCCGGGTCGGCAGGTTGGACATTCAGGATGACTCGGCCCTTAGGATCAATGCTAGCTGATGTAGGTTGGACATAGGTCTTGGATCCACCGGCCTTGTCCAGCTCGATCTGGAACAGTCCAGGAATCGTGGCCCGATTTGGTCTACCCTTCTTCCTGGTCCTCAAGTCGAATGCGCTGCTACCTGATGGAACAGCAGCAACGAAACCTCCTACACCCAAAGCCGGAGCAAAATTTCCGATTGATGCACCCTTTGGCATGACAACTCTCGCTTGCACTGGAGGGGCGGTCTTCTGAGGTCCATATATCGGATGATTATATGTATATGCCGAAGTACGGAGATATGATAGACCAGCAGAAGGATGAGTCTTTGGAGGGCCAGATTCAGCATAAGGTGAGTCGGACTGTTGCATAAATCCTTGGCTGGAAGAGCTTGATTTGGGTTGGTCATTGCTAAGCAAGGCATTAAAGAATCCAGGCATATCGATCTTCGGCGCAGGTGACGGCGGGAGGTCGAGGAAGTCGCGAATCTGCTTGTACAGCTCGGATCGGTCATGGCGTAAAACCTTGATAAACTCTCTCAGTTGTTCCTCCGTGACCTGGCTGGCTTCCACTGGTGGTGGAATTTCCACACCTTGTTCCCGCGCTGCTCTCTGCGCTTGTCGAGTGGAAGCAGCTGCACAAGCTGTACGAAGGAACTTGTGGAATTCACCCTTTCTCCTTCGTACCTGTTTCTGGATGTATTCGCTGAAATTTCCATCACTCAGACCAGAAAGCCACGGGCCCTTGAACTTCCATCCAGCATCCTCTCGTCTTGAGTTTTGCTCCGTGGATGGTACAGTCGAATCTATATCATCCTCAAAGACGCTCTTGCCTGAGCCAAAAGTGCTCTCGAAGCGATCTCCTAACCCACGAGACTTCACAGGAGGGGATAGAGGAACCCCCATTTCTTGCCATTTCCGAAGTGACAACGTATGATCTGCTGCGGACCCAAATTCCGTGATGTGCTCGTATGTGTCAATTGCCTTGACCCGGATTAAAGGCGTCGATGTATTCGTCGTCGATCGTAAAGGGAGAGGTCTCTTAAACCCCCAATCACCTTTAGCTAGTGATGACTGGGGAGTCTCAATGGAGAGTTCGATGGGATGCGGAAGAGTAGCAGTGTCGGACACAAAGGCTCCTGCAGAAGAAAGATCGCTGATGGGTCGAGGTAAAGGAGTTGGTATCGAGAATACTCTCGATGCTCTTAGAAGAGCACCACCTGGTGATACACTCCGCGAAGCCATTGTCTCGACGGAGGATCTCAGATGCTTAACTGCACTTGGGATCTTTCCTCGTTTGGCCAACATCAAAAGTTCGCGAAGCTCTAACAAATTTCGCGCTAGTACGGCATATTCCGTCAGTCATCTGAAGTACGAAAGTACTTCAACAATCCTCAACTCTCATTAATTGACAATTAACAGAAGGCTCGCTGGCATTAAGAATTTCATAATTTACAACGCCATTTTACTAGCTTTACATAAATCTAACAGCTATAATAATCACGTGATTATAGCTTTTGATTGTTTTATCACGTGATGTAATCTATGCCACGCCGTTCCTCGAAAAGTTCTTCCCATTCTTTCAAAATCAAGCAGATGTAATAGAATTATGTCATTGCATAAATCTACTTGGACATGAACCCAATCCAACTATCAATTCAACTAATAAATCAGGATTCAGGTATATTCCTGCAACACAGTCAGCATCCCGCTCGAATGGAGACCTCAGCCACAAAAGCTACGTTTGTAAAGAGGCATCACGTGTGGGAGAATGAGCTGACAAGTCTTCCAATTTTTAGCACGGGTCGTGCCGTGGCCGTGGTACGACCGACGACGGCTGCTGGGTAAATTCCTTTGGAAAAACTTGGACTTCTAGTTGCATAATTCCAAAACTGCCGTGGTATGACATAATGCATAAATCAAAGTTGGCATTACTCTCGTGACCTGGCACCTCATCTGGGGATTCCTAGTACAGTGAAGAGAGGGGAAAGGAATAGAAAACTTTGCTCATGGCAAATTCGGGATGTAACGGGGAAAAATCGCCAGGTTTGTCGTTGTAATATCGAATAATCTCGATAATGTATTGGATAAAATGATTTAGGATTGAATCCCCGAGGATACAGTATTCATTGCCACCCAACCGCAATAAAATCGTAAGGATTGTGAGGGCTGCAAGACAGGTCATCCAGGCTGCGGAGTATTTGCAGTGACAATTCCTCTGAAGAATTTCGCCTTTTGGTCCCTAAAAAGCCATCTCCTGCACCTGTGCTTAGATGGAGATAAAACGAGCGTGCCAATAGACATCTGCATATAATAAGACGAATAGGAGAAAAGCAAAGCCACGTTACACGTGTATATTGTTAGTAGGCGCGTGCGCAGTTTAAGCTGATGCTATGCCATAGGCTCAAAATCTCAGCAATAGAAGAGCAGTCATATTTCGAGGCCGCCAGTAGTTAGTTAAAAAGAACTTAGTAAGGTATCTCGCCGTGTGACATGATCATAAGATTCAGGCATCGACTTATCTTACGCTCCCAACACTAAGGATGCTGTAAGGCATGAAAGAGGAAGAACTCAAGGATTAAATCATTAAATCCAAAACGACACAAGATTGTCGGACTGTAGAGTTTGGATAACTCTCTTGTACAAGTACCAGTATACTCATCTCCTCGAGCCATCTCAACCAGGATATTACAGTATGAAAGAAGAGACTAAGGTCACTCATATGATGAAACTAAACCAACTCACCTAGAAACTGTTTCAGGTTACCAATAAGAATTTTTTTGCAAGCCCTTCCTCAAAAAGCAAGTCTAGTCCGATGGTTTGTTGGATAAGATGATGGGGGGCGGGCTACTTTACCCCGCGACCTTCCCACGAACATCTTGGCCTAAACTTGCGAGCTCTTTGGCTGCACCGAGTAGAGGCTGCATAGGAGCCACGACGAACGAGAGCCGCTCCAAGGTTAGCCGTTCGCTGTTTGCAAAAACGTGGGCATCTCGAGCCGGGCGGTCCCTGAACTGGCCTCTCAAACTTTACCATTACGTCGGATGTTGTCGGATGAGGGGGGATTTTTTTGCCTTCACGTCAGCATCGTTGTGGCAAAATACGGCACACGACTTTGTCATCCTTTTCGAAGGGTTTTGACATCCCGCGCTTCCTCCAACGGCTCGGTGACATACGAAAATTTATGATACCTGATGCGTTTTGTGACTTTTGCATTATTCGATTCTCTGGGTCGGGCGGTGCTGATGGTGAGAATTGGGCGAAATCTGCCGGGCACAAAGGTGAACCAGATTCAGCGTGTAGGCGAGTAACAGGTTGCCACAAAGCCGCAAAGCCAATCTAGAACGCTTGATCTTCCATCCATACAAATTTGACCTCAACGCCGATTCGTGATGATTTGATGTATGGACTACTCGTGGGATACGAGGCGTATTTTGCGAGTATCGTTCTTGGGTCGCCTTCCTGCTGCGGATTGTCGTTGCATACGCGCACCAGATAGATTGCATCCAAGTACGAGATGGAACGTCGAAAGGGTCCAAAACAACCCCTAGAACCCGCGTGAGACACTGTACGAAAATAGTCTCAACATTGAAAAGCGGTGAGCGAGGTGCTAGATAACATTTAAGGTTAAGACAATGTAGCCACCACACGTGCTACGGTACAGTATCGGACATTGAAAGAAAGAGCCTTGCCGTGTCCAAAGCTGGAGAAACAGGAAGGATTTCACACGGGTGTCAGTTTGGGGTACAGCTTCTTCACGTTTATTAGAAGAAGGAATAAATATCTGTGTGCGAAGAAAACCCCAGTTGTCCTATGAGATCGAGCCCTCGCGTGGTGGGTGGAACCATTGTCGTGCAGGGCGAGCGGGAATCGTCACCACTCCATTGGGTCGTTTCTCGCCCGCACAATTGCCCCAAGCCTCTGGAAGGTGGTGCTCGATCTTTCAGCTGGGGGGTTTCTGCCCAAGTGACAGACTTTCACGACGGCTCAGTTGTCTTAGCCAGGCGTCTAAAGCTCGAGACATCACAATGTCAGCGCGTACAAGATCTCGAGGCTGTTGGGCATCCAGCAGGCGGAATTTGTGACGAGGTCCGAAAGTCGTGGCTGCTTTGCGAGCGAGTTACCATGACAAGGCCATTGTGACGCTGCTGCTGCGCGCGCGACGAGAGAAAAGAGGCACGTAAGAGAGAATTGACTTCTGTGCGAGCCCCGAGGAGCCGGGCTGGCAACTGGAAGTTCCCAGAAGGTACCACGTCTACCTACGTCAACGACCCGCGGTATTACTGTAGTCCACGACGTCCGACGGCGCGGTGCTTTGCTTGCTTTTCCTTGGATGGCCTGTTACAGCAAGCCCTCCAGCGTGACCATGGCCACAAACAGCCAGCTGTACGTACCAGTCAGTTGCTGGACTTGCTGACTTTGCACCCTTAGTTCCGGCTCAGGATCACAGCACTGACGCGGTACGATAGGCGCTGGATGGATTGTGCGTGCGCTCGGAGATTCCATCGAGGCAACCGAGGGTCATCGGGGTCATCGAGAAGGTGTGGGCGAGAGCAGCGAAAGCGTGCGTGCCATTGTCTGATTGCAGACTAGACACTCGACAGTGGGTTGAAGGCGATCCTGTCCTGCGTCGCCAGAGCTCTTTTGGGGGGCCAAGATGTTTTGCGTGGGTGGTGGGCAGTGGGTTGTGAGTGGGAGATGGCGGATGGTTCATGGTTCGTGGCTCCAACTTGCCCTTAACGACTTCC
>NCSJ02000171.1:0-90524 GCA_002812745.2 Scytalidium lignicola
TTAGATTTTTAGAAGAGAAGTGAGGTTGACTGAATGGTAGTTCACACTGTGTAGATAGCGAGTGGGGTGAAAGATATGTAAAGGAGGGTAGATATAAGGATCAAAGGGGAGTCATCATGTTTATACCTCGATTAGCTTATGACAAATGAAGTTAATAAGTTGCACTTTAACAGATCCACCGCCCTTTTAGAATTTGTAACTTGCCTACTACATAAGCAAATTACTTGAATCTTTATGCTGGCTAACACCCTTTCTGCCAGACGGTGCATCCTCAGCAGGTAAAGCAGCTCTTTTCAAGTAAAAGGTATCTCCAAAAATTCTCTTAATATTAACATCAACAGGTGCCATCCATCGTTTTTTTTACACGCTGAACACCTTTGACAACGCATAACATAGACTCTTTTATCTGTTATCCACCATCTAACATTATTATCATTGTGTTCTCCTTCATCACATCCATTGCATTTCACTTGAATATGTTCTCCTTTTGCACCCTTTACCATCAAGTCTTCCGGCTTTGCATTAGCATTTTCGCCTTGTTGTAACTTATTAAGACCTAGCTCTTTGCGTCTTTGTTCACCCAATTTTTTAGCTATTAAGCCTCGCTTTGTAAGAAGCCCCTGTTGTCGTGTCCAAAGAAATTGAATACAACGCCAAACTCCGGTTAATTCGCGATTTTTTCGAATATGACCACCACATCGAGTTTCTTGAAATTGTTTTTTTGCTAATTTCATTAGACTGAGCTCGGAGTCAATGCCGGGAAAAGTATTTTTAACCCAATCTCGAAGAGGGTATGGTATTTCATCCCATGAAAAATGAGAACCATTATGCTCCAAATTTGCCATTTCTGCCATCAGAGAAATATAATTTCCGTTTTTAACAATGTTTTTTTTTCTTCCCGAGCTTAATAGAAAGAGAATATCTTTCAATGCGGTTTTCAAAATATGTAAGATCAATGTCATCGTAAATCCGCCCAAGCTTTGCAGCAATATTACATTTCAAATCCATTTCTTGGCTAGGATTGACTTGCCAATTTTTGGAAAAAAATGTTCGGTATGAGGAACAAATACTATAATTCGACATATAAACTTGAAATCCTCACTATAAAGAATATAAATTGATAAAGGGACTGAAAGAGACCATAAAGCAAGTTCTTGAAGCTTTGAACCATAAAACTTCAAATATTGAAGTCGATTATACTTGCCAAGTACTATTTCAACTTTGGCTGCCATGGCTGAGATTAAATCATTCGTAAAATCTTTATGAAGATTGCAAATATAAGAAGATTGTTCATCGCGTCCACCTCGGACTTCTCGACGATAATAATCTTCGTACATGATAGAATTTTTATTAGAAAATCCTTTTTTGATCATCATTTTAATACATGGATTAGTCTCATCACAAACGATCCCATTTTCAAGGTGACCAGTTGTATAAGAGGGATAATTCCAATGAAGAGCTACCGTTGCACGGCAAATGTCCCCGGACGGTTTAACAAGTTCGGATATTGGACGATTATGTACTTGTGTTTCTTTCTCTTGGAACTCTTTCCACCGTTGATCTAAATCATATCTTGAATTTCCAATAAATTTTGACTCAAACTCGTTTAGTTTCTAATAATAATAAGTTTACTTTTTAGAAATATACTATAATTTAAGTGTATAAAAAGGTAGAAAATAAAAGTATCAGGTTTAATCTTTACTTACTGTTTGCAAAGCTTTAAGTTCTATCAGCCTACTAGCATCAAAGAATAGAGCAGGTTCTTCAAGCCATAAATCACCGAATAGCCTGTAAGTCTGCATCGTGGATTTTGAATGACACGGTAAATTTATGATATAACATTGAAATATTTGATAAAATTTATGAGGAAATACATCGTTAAATCTACTTTAACGATGTTATGATATGGCCATAGTTAATTCTTGCGAGGTTAACAGATACCGATCGTAATAAGGGCGTCTGTACTACGGGTAAGAGGGCCATATATAGACCACTTCCGGAAAGGCCGACTATTCCCTTACAGGTAGCGAATCATCACCACTGTATGGCATACGTAACTGTAGCTTGTGGGTGACAAAATATTTGGCACAGTGGTACAGAACTTGAGCGAACGGTGAAGTACCACTGTACCAACTTTTTTGTCACCCACAAGCTACAATTACGTATAATGATGATAATGATGATATTTATTTATGTCCAGCGGGTCAGGTTCGAGACCTGCTGTCCTGGTGACCTCCTGAAGGGTATGAGGATGTGCTAAGCTAAGGTTTCACATACAAGGTATTATTTGCAAAAGAAAAGGCTAAAAACCACAGAGGGCAAAATGACCTCCTTTACACACAGTCCTGAGTCCTTGATCTCACAATGTTGTAATGCTCTTGAAACCCCTAAAAAGCATTTTGTGTGCAATTGCTGTCCATTCATTTGAGGTCCTCTCGGCTAGTTAAAAGTCTTTGTTTTATCTTTTTTCCCCAAGCTCAGCACTAACATAAGATCTGAGTAGTGTATATAGAAGGTCAAGTTGAAGAGTCTATATTATATCATGAGCATATGTGCATCCACATAACTAACTACCTCAGGAGCTACGTTTTGTTTATGAGATCTGTCTTCGTTGTGATGATGTTGTAAAGCATTAAGGTAATCGTAAATCGTTATGACTTCGTTCAAAGTCAAAAGGAGGATATAATAAGTAGGTATAACTGTCAATTCGATTCTTTTAACTCAATCTTAGTTCTATAGACACTGCCTCAGGAGTGCCATAAGTTCGTAGAATGCACCGCGTACAGGTGTTGAGTCGTCGCATTCCACAGTTACGTATGCCCATCATGGGAGGCTCTTTTTTAACGTTGTTGCCTTATAATTATAGCCAATTTAGTGCAAATGAAGAAACGCGAATAGATGATATCCTTGCGTATAATTTTGACCTTCGCGCTTGTATGAGCCCAATCTGAAGGGATAATAGCTATAGTTTACCACTATTGCCACTATCTTCAAAAGCTATATCAATTATGAAGGGTACACTTAAATGCACACACGGTTTACCTAAATGCACACAAAATTCGCCAATTTTGATTGGCTGATTTCGGCCGCCAAAACAATAAAACACAGTTTAACTTGAAGCATACTGATATTAGAAATATTCTATAGTGACCTGTAGTTGTTGCATATTATGAATATTTTATAGACCCCAATTTCAATAAGTTTTAGGCTGTTTATAGCTAAAATCCAGTAAACTTGTACAAATCCTTCAATGGCAGGGGCTATTTCGCTTACTAGCCAATAGCATAGGCGGAACTGGCAATTTTGTGTGCATTTAGGTAAACCGTGTGTGCATTTAAGTGTACCCTTATAAAACTGTATTAAATACATTAAAACAAAGCCTTCAAAGTTCCTTTTCCACCTGATTTTTAAGGTATTATATTACGTAATTATTAACTTTCTATTTTATTATATAAGATACTAATTATTTATCTATTTATATTTAAAAAATGAGATCATTTAGTTCTTAAATCAAAGAGTTATTAAATTTTTAAAATGGTGTGATTTTGTAAATTTGTATGGTAGAAAGTGGTCGTCCCGTAGGGATCACGTGTACTAGAATAACCATAGGATAATTAACTAGATTTAAAATTACTAAAGCTCTAGACAGCAACTGTGCAATTCTTTCAATATACATATATTATCAACAATCCGTAGTTAGAGACCGCATACTATTGTTGTGTCGTACGATTGAATAGGTCATCGATATTAAATGGAAACGAATCGGTTCAGGTATTGTAAGAACGCACACATGGTAAGATTTATTCTTGATTTACAAATGTATTTCACGTTTTCTTCCTCAAACCCTGCCTGAGGTCTCCTCAATATCAGTATCAGAGTTCAACCGCTTTTGTTGTGGTTTCTAGGGCCTTCTGAGCCTTCTTTAGAAGCGCTGTTCAAAGTTAGATGCGGAAATTCCGTACTTAAGGGACAGCTTACAATTGTATTCCTCTATAAAAAACTTTTCAGGGTCATAGGCCCAAAGGAAAGCCTGTGCCTTGGAATCGCCGCTGTGAGCGAAGTAAGAATATATTTCTTTTGAAAACAACTTTGGCTTATACGAACAGTAAATCGGGATTCTCTCCTCCCTTGGACACCGCTTTAAACTTATTATCTCTCTCAACCTGTTCTGGGCCATCGATGAGATGAAGTACTGTCCGGGTGGTACTCCCGGCTTTAATGATATTCTCAGTACGGGACTTGCGTGCAATCTCATAAGCTTTTAGCAGGAGAGGTAAATCTTCAGATCCAGTTACTTGATTGAGAGCAAGACCAAGAACTCCCACATCTTCGATTGCTTGTGCAGCACCCTGAGCAACGTATGGAAGCCTAGATGGGCATAAATTGTAAATTGATGACTTTACATAAAATGTGCATGCTTACATTGGATGGCATGCGTCTCCTAATAGTCCAACTTTTCCGTACACCCAAGTTGGAAGATTTTCGTGCTCACAAAGACGCCACTACCCCACCATCAGTGTTTATGGGTAGACATATTCAGGAGTCTTACCTTCATAATATTCTCATCTGGAATGAGGTCAAGTAATTTGCGGAGACGTCTACTTTGCTTTAGTAACCGATTATGTACGATATATGCAATGTTTATGAATACATACACTGAATCCCAACTTCCGAAATGGTCTAAGATTTCTTGTTTCGAAGCTCGAGCAGACCATGACTCTTCTGATATTCCAGTATCTGGGTGACAAAGTACCTGTATATCCCTTAATGAGTATTTTCCCTAGGCACTATATAAAGGACATACCATATTGTAGAGATTACCATGACGAATAGGATATGCTTGAACATGGCAATTGGGGCCCATCCATCGGGTCGCAACAGGTTCCATAACAAATTTTCGTAGCTCTGGATCCAAAATCCTCTCTAGTGGTATCAAGACACGGAATGCGGCATCTCCCGTGGGTCTTGCTTTATCAATGAGGCCTAGCTTGTCGTAAATGAGTTTCCGGCAGGTAGATTTCATCCCTGAAAGTCTTAGTAGAAGTTCAAACGATCCATCAGAACGTCAGTACCATCAGCCCCAATTACCACATCAGGATCTACCACAGTTCCATCGTGTAATGTAACAGAAGGTTTGTCAAAATCAATTCCCACAACCAGACTATTAATTCGAATCTCCGAAACGCTGCTTGCTTGATCCATTAGTGCTTTTTGCAAGTCACTTCTGTGGACTACGTATTGAGGAGCTCCATGTCTCTTCTCAATCTCAGGCATTAGCGTGGCAGCACCAAGAAATTCACCAGTTTCCCAACGGCGAAGATCAATTCTAGTCAATGGATCAGTATGTTGGCGAAGACGCGGGTCAAGGCCCCATCGACTCAGGAGTCGTGTAAGATTTGGTGACGCGTTGATTCCAGCTCCAACCTAACAGTAAAATGTTACCTACTACGCACTTGTCTCAGGTGTATGGCAACATTTTACCTCTGAAATTACCGGCGCCGCCTCGAGGACCACAACTTTGTGTCCAGCATGTCCAAGAACGCAAGCAAGAGCCAATCCAGCAACTCCCCCACCAACAATGGCAACTTCAAGGGCTCGTTTAGGCTGTGGAGAAAAGACTTTGTCAGGGCCATTAACATGTCCATTAGACAGTCCATTAGAGAGTCCAGCTACCGGTGTATTAACTTGATTGCCATTAAATCCATTATATAATGCACCATTAATTTGAGTGGTCTCTGCAACGGTTGCCTATGCAAAGGTCAGCTAAAGAGAGCACAAAGCGATACCAGAGAAACCTACCATGTTGGTTGGTGATCTTTAGTGAGTCAACCACAGACTTCAAAACTGAGGACTTATTTTATTTTTACATAAGAATCTTGACCTGAGTTCCTTCGAGCTGACCTTGTGATATCCGGGACAACAGCCCGAAGATTCTATGACACAACTATTGGAGCTGACAAAAATGGACATACACATTTCCGAGACCGGACGCATTGGTTTAGCGAAAGGCAAGGGCTAAACCTTTTTCTTACTATCGTAAATGCATGGGATGGTACGGTTGAATTAGAATTGGTAGGTGGACTCAGTGCGGGAACGTTTCCCGCAGCGGGTTTGGTCATGGCAAGAAAGGCAGACCTGCTTCTAGAGATTTAGGCGCGCAATGGATGGTTGACTTGCTAGTAGGCTGTTATAGGCTGTAAATTGAGACAGACTTTAGTTTTCATTCTAACAATTACGTCTCTATAGTCTAATTACTTACAGACAATATCACGCTCTAAGATGGGCAGCATTGAAGCAGGAGTTAAAGCAATTGACACGACATCTGAGCTAGATGTATCGAATGAAAATACAAAATTCAATGTGCCTTTATGGGTAGACAACGAGCCAGTTCATTCTGGTTACCGATTTGATGTTGTAAATGCTGCAACTCAAAATACAGTTTGGACGGCATCTGGAGCGAACGCAAAAATTGCTAAGGAGGTTGTAGAGTCTGCTGCAAAAGCTTTCCCATCATGGTCGCGCACGCATCCCGCAGAGAGGCGAAAAATCTTCATTCGAGCGGCAGAATTAATTCGCAGGAGGAAAGATGAAATAGTAGATATCATGGTGACGGAAATTAGCTGCAGCAAGGAATGGGCCACAGGCATCAATTTTCACACAGGAACAGAATTCCTGGAAGAGTTGGGTGCTCTTGCAACTGCTTCTGCGGTAGGTTGGCTCCCACCAATGGAAAGCGAAAGTAAGTTATCATCTCTAAAGAAGAAGCTCGGACTGATGATTTAGACCGGCTTGGACTTGTCTATCGAGATCCTTATGGTGTCATACTCGGAATTGCTCCATGGAATGCCCCACTAATTCTTTCTATTCGAGCAATAGCAACTCCAATCATTTGTGGCAATACAGCTATTCTAAAGGCATCTGAGCTAAGTCCTAGGACCCATCAATTTTTAGGGGAGGTATTTCGCGATGCAGGGTTGCCTCCCGGAGTTCTTAATATTATACAGCACAGCAGAGAACGAGCTTCTGAAGTGATTAGTACCCTTATTGCACATCCTGCTCTTCGCAAAATTAACTTCACTGAATCTACTGCAGTTGGTAGAATTATTGCAAAACAGGCAGGAGAACACCTCAAGCCAGTCCTCCTAGAACTAGGTGGTAAGAGCTCTACTATCGTACTTGAAGACGCCGATTTGAAGAGAGCTGCAAAGGCTGCTGTTATGGGTAGCTTCATACATGTAAGTTCTGCTCAATGGTGATTTACATTGTTTCTAACCTTTTTCAGCATGGGCAAGTGTGCATGGCAACTGACCGTGTCATTGTGATGAGATCGGTGGCCACAGAGTTCATTTCTGAATTGAGGAAAGCTGCACAAGGTTTTCCTTCCGGCACAGCAGTTACTTCTAGCGGAGCTGCCAGGACAGAGAAATTAGTTGATACAGCAGTCAAAGCTGGAGCAACTATCGAGTTTGGCAACGTGATACGCAAGAACGCAACTCTAGAGCCTACAATCTGAGCAACGTAACAAAAGACATGGATATATTTTACATGGAGAGCTTCGGTCCCACCATGTCTGTCATCACCACTGAAACAGAAGAAGAAGCTATCAAGATTGCTAATGACACGGAATATGGATTAAGCGGCAGTATTTTCTCGAAGAATGTAGCTAATGCAATCAAGTTAGCAAGAAAGATCGAGACTGGAGCCTGCCATATTAATGCAATGACTCTCCATGACGAGCCTTGGTTACCTCATGGAGGATACAAATCTAGTGGATTTGGACGATTTGGATCACAGTGGGGTATAGACGAATTTTTGCAAGTCAAGACAATAACTGTTATGGAAGGTTAAAAAGAATTTGCTATAATGCGATCATCAGACATAGTACGGTAGTACACTTAATACACGAATACTGTGAGTAAATTACAACCAAAATAATATTCACGATTACCTCCTCTCGCTACTATAGCCCGTAATCTACATACATACTTGGCAATTTGAGATGAGATAGTCAAATATTGTCTAAATGTAAAAAAATCCAGGTCTTCTAAATGGCCTCACCCACATCGATGTGACAATGACAAACCCCAACAGACAATAATAATGAAAAAGCTTAACTGAAAACGACAAAACCCAACTTAGGAAATCACTCAGACGGGAGCCGCTGCCGAGGTCCGGATTGCCTGTAGCTTCCTCTAGAAAATGGTAAAAAGGAGCTCGAAACACTAGTGCACAAAAAAAACATCGACTCCGCATGAAGCAATTCAAGATGAGTGCTCTAAATGACAACAAGAATACCAATGGCACTGCAACAGCGCTTGTAGTCTCCACACCAGGAGGACCCTTTGAGGTCCAGAAAGTAGAGCTTAAGGATCTGAGGCCAGATGAAATTATTGTTCGAATGGTGGCGACAGGAGTGTGCCATACCGACTTCTCAAGTACCAACGTAAGTATCTAGCTTGATTCAATTATCATAATTATTATTCCTCTAAAAATTACGAATAGGGCACAATTCCAGTTCCAACTCCTGTCATAGTGGGTCATGAGGGATCTGGAGTAGTTGAGAAGGTTGGATCCGAAGTGAAACATTTAGCGGAAGGCGACCATGTGTTATTGTCTTACCCTGCCTGCACAACATGCGGGCCCTGCCTTAAAGGAAATCCAGCATACTGCGTGCATGGGGTACGTATGTCATTCGGAGGGTGTCGACTTGACGGCTCAGTGCCGTTTTCGAAGGATGGAAAGGACATTCACAGTTTCTTCAATCAGTCTTCTTTTGCACATCGTTCCATCGTTAATCAAGTCTGTGCAGTCAAGATTGATAAGAGCTTACCTCTAGATATTCTATGCCTTTTGGGGTGTGGAATCCAAACAGGAGCAGGAACAATCTTGAATGTTCTGAAACCGGGTATAGGATCATCGGTAGTAGTGTATGGAGTGGGTTCAGTAGGACTCGCCGGTATTATGGCAGCATCGAAATTTACCCCAGCAACAAAGATTATCGCAGTTGATATCAATGATAAGAAATTAGCGTTCGCGGAAGAACTGGGCGCTACGCACACTATCAACTCGAGAGATCAGGATGTAGTCAAGTTCATTAGGGATCTTACAAACGGTGAAGGGGCAAATTGTGCTTATGATACCACTGGTGTAATAAAAGTCGTTCATGACATGATTGAAGCTTCTGCACAAAATGCAGTGGTTGCATCTGTCGGAAGCGCACCTCAAGGATCAAAAGTGCAAATTGAATTGCCAGAGTGGATTGGACGTGGTATGCATTTTACTGGATCTTGTCAAGGCTCTTCGGTGCCACAGCTGGTAAGTCACATAACCGCATCTACTTTATCCCCCCCCCCCCCAAAAAAAAAGAAAAACATGTAGATTGACTAATGAAAAAGAAATTTTGACCCCAGCTCTACTGACTAGTTCCTAGTTTATCCCGGCTCTAATTGAGTTCTGGAAGCAAGGGCGATTCCCAGTTGACCGATTAATTAAACGGTATCATTACACTGAAATTAATAAAGCAAAGGATGATTTACACCACGGTGACTGTGTAAAAGGAGTCCTACTATGGGACAGTATATAGTCCTTGGTTTGTCTAACTACTTTTTCAAAAGAATAAAAACTCGTTATCCGACAGTTTTATCAGCCAGAGCTTCATATTAATTTCAACCTCTCTTTAACCTATGAGTATACCCGAGCTAAGAGAACAAGTAACAATTAAAAATGCTATATGGAAGGTAAGCTGTTCGAGGTTTTTGACTTAAATGTAAAAGTTCTTAGGACTATCCCAATTATATAGCATAATGCCTTACGGAAATCATATCTTGTTACTCTTATGTCAGGGGTACAATATAGAGTTGCACGGTCAACATGAAGGTTAATGTTTAACTCTAAAAGCAGTATTAATATGAAGCTCTCAAGAGTTAAGGGTTGAAAGAAGGGTATATCTGTAAATAAATAGAATAATTAAAATTCAACCGATTGTAAATGAATGCTCCTGACTCCTCCATGCGGCACCTAACAAACCAAACGGCCAAGTTATGAAATATGTAGCTAAAACTAAAAACAGTTCGTTTTAGTTGCGAGATGCATCAAGCAAAGAGGCTAACATCAAAGTAATTGTGAAGGTTAACTCATAAGAAAAATCGTAATCGTTACTAAATTAGCCCCATTACATTTACACACATTGTTGGTCGATCCATCGTACATATTTCATCCTCCTTTCCAGGCGGATACGAGATAATATGCTCTAATCAAGTGCAAACCTGTATCCGTTTGTCATCTTCTAGAAGAGCCCATTATTCTCTCGAAGGACTTACTGCCCGGTCTCCCATAGTTCTTGATAATGATATCCTTCGACTAATAGCATGATCCAAGTAGGTCTGACTGCCAATTCCTGCTTTCGGTGACATCGAAGGATCCTCCGGTCCATTCCCGGTATTCATCGTGCCGTTTATACTAGATTTCCGTCTGCTAGTATCCCATCGCGATGGGCCTCCCCGGAAACTGCTTGTCCGACTATTTGTTAAGTTGCGTGGTGCCGACTGTAGGTATTCTATATCTGCTGCGACAACAGTCGCTTGACCTGACCAAAGAGCATAGCCAGGACATATTATCTCCTCACCAATAGATACCTGAGGGAAGAGGGAAAGGATGGTATCTGTTTGATCGGGGACATGCACTGCTTGATCTGGTTTGAGTTCAATGGCAGTGTCATAGTCTCTATAGCTATCCCAATCCTGATCGGGCATATTCTCAACATATGCCCTCTGTGGACTTTTCTGAACAGATCTCCACAGCTTCACAGCTTGCCACAGAAGCTGTTCGAGCCTAGACTGGAAGCGATCTTTTGCGTCTGGAGTGAAAAGTAACGGTTCAAGTAAGCTGACAATCTCAGTTATTGTAAACCGTATAATAGATTCTATTTGTCGCTGCTGCTCCTGTGGTTTGAAGGCAGAAAGCAACCGCATGCGGAAAATAGCTTCATCGCGAGGGCTATCTTCGTATAGGTTATCCATCGCTTCTTCCATGACTTTTCGGTCGGCAGGCAGATAGAACTGCACGAAAATATTATCGCATATCTTCTCCGCCATGACTTTCTCTGCCACTGCCATTCGAATGTACTGAGATGGTACTGAATTTGATAAAGGCCGCTTCCGCAAAGCTTCTTTGGTTGATTTCGATTGGCAAAGCACCATCCAGATACGTGTCTAACAACTCTATGTCAGCTATATTTTTTTTCATTCAAGTGAAATGGTTATTTGTTACCCAAGACATGGTGTCTGGAAGCTGAGTAAGGAAGAACTCTTTCGCTAAGTCGTGATACTTGGTCGTGAAATCATTGAATTTGTTAGCCCTAGATATACACGTCTAAGTTAGCCTGTTAATATCCGAAGAAGTCATTGTCACCCACAAGTCATCAAGATCCAACTCCACTAAGCCCAATTCTTTCCTTTCCTTTTGCAATGTCTTCTCGGATATCTCTAGATTCATCCTGGTTCCCTCGAGCTCATTCTCCCTCGAGCTCAAAGTCTTGCTTGTGAGTTCTAGTTGCTTGCCAATCTCCTCCAGAGCTTGCTTATCTTTGTGTGATTGTTGTTGCAAATGTTTAAGTTGGTTTTCAGAAGACTCGGCCCTTTCTAGAGCCTGGCTGAGTTTAGTCTGAAGCTCATGCACCTGGTTCTCCAGGGCTTTTTCTCTGTCAGTATTAACCCTCCACTCATCATACTGTTTACTAAACTCCTCAAACAAAGCATCCTTTTTTAATTCAAGCGCTTCGATCTCTTTGTTTTTAGTAGCCTGCAACAATGCAATCTCTTTGTCTTTGAAGGTTCGAAGAGACTCAATAACTTCTTCCTTTTGGTGTAGCTCCTTGACTTTAGCCTGGAGCTCCTCCTGGAGCTTTCCCTTATCATGGATAAGCTGATCAAGGTCTCCTATCTCATCCGCATGGTTTGAGAATTTCTTTGATACACTCAAAAGCTCTTTTAAATGTGTTCCAAACTTTGATTTGGCAGATCCCTTGGATCCATTTCCGTTTGTTTCTTTCACGCCACTCATGTTGTCGAATTATTATGTGAAGAACCTAGGTTAGAACCATATTAACTAAAGCCACACTAACAGATAATATCAAGTGTCACCTTCCAAATAAACTGCGTCTTACTCTGTCAGAATCTAATCACTATCAATAACAGACGAAATTTTCGACACTTTTCTTTTGCTTCCTCTAAATTTCATGAATGTTGTAAGCACCTTTAGAGAGGTAAATCAGGGTCCGCTCTTAATATTCACTTACTATGTGACAGCTGTGGAATTTCCATGTGAATGACTTATAAAACATATATGTTGGCACAGTCGAAAAGATCCAATCCAGAATCATTTCCGCTGCCAAGTGATGAGGAGGTTAAGACCAATGAAATCCAGCTGTAACCGTACTGGTAAATTTGGGGCCAATCGAAGTTCTGGTGCACGCAACAAGAATTTGACAGCTGTCGGTGGAGACCCCACCGTCGGAGAGCACGCGTGCCAACAGTTAGGAGGCTTCATTCACTATTGGAGAAGATATGTTGTGTGTGGCAGTGATTATGCGCCCCCTTGCCAAACCTCAAAGATAATAGATCAAACATACAGGACCAAGGAGACAGCCACACCAGAGAAATTGATAGCTTGTGGTGTCTGTCTGGGTCCGTCAGAAAATGACGCAGAGCGTCGTGAATGGACGCGGCAGCAGCGCGTCTACGTGGCAGTCTGTTCTAAACCTTGCCAGACACCCGATCCAACGAAGTTCTCATCACTTATTTCTTGGTGGGCTAGATGAGTTGTATAATAGTCAGAGTCATCGCGTCGTGGTGGGTGGGACAAAGCAAGGACTGGAATTTCGTGATATAGGTGGTGTGACCGAGGCAAGGTAAAATTTTGAACAGCTCGAGGACACGATACGGTATAGGAAGATCGCGGTAAGTTGATTGCAAATTGATCTGCACACCCTTTTAAGCCAGATTCAACTTTACCAACAAGGAATATTTCTCAACTTAGAAGAGAGAAGTTGATCCTATGAAAATATCTATAATGCTTCTGTCTCATGCTACGATTCTATACCTCATCTTTCTGATCGTCATTCACTACGTCCCCTAGCTTGACTTCATTGGATATATTACAGAGCCAACACGTAGATACAAAACAAACAATAGTATAATATAACTGATCTTATTTGATTGGAGAGTAAATGTAGCACTTGCAGTTTCTACACTTTTGGAATGCAAACATTTTAAGGAATTCTGAAATTTCAATCGCCATCTTGAATCTAAGTCTTCCTAATCGCACGCTTGCCCTATCATCGACGTGGGCTATCCTGTAGGCGATAGATGGAACTCCGGGGATCTTAGATTAATTACTTATAGACTTGTTACCCATCACGTTATAAGGCACTCTCAATACTCTGTAGTTAGCCGGCCTTTTGCTCGTTACCTAGGCTTTAAAGTCGGTGTTTTTAACGAGTTTTTCAGGCTCTTTTCGAGTCTTGCCTCATCAAAATCAATGAATTGAATTCGATATTATTAACTAACTACAAAATATAATTTTACTATATTTATTAGTTTTAGATAAAAGAAGTGTAGTTATTATATAATCGAATAAGAGAAATGAAAAAGGTGTTACGGAGTTTCGAAATCTTTCAGGGTTATTTAAGTATATCTCTTATAAGCATATTGCTAGACTTTGTTCACTACGGATAGCCCCTTGTCTACTGACAAACGTAGTAAATGATACAACTCTGCTGCAGAGAGACTTATGAATTTAGTTACACGTATCTGTAACGATTGCAACAATATCTAAATCACGAGAGGTGGCTACTTGTGCAACCACGTTTTAATATAGTTCCACATAACGCTCAACTATCGTATTTACAGACACCGAGCTAAGGTAGATCCCATTTATATTCCTTCCTTCATCTATTCCAAGATTGATAATGAACTATTATTGATTTCTATAATAATTTAAAGTTCTAAATAGCTCTCCATAACCTCATAGTCTTATAAAAGTTGAAGTTGTCTTCGTTGGTCCCGTCAAATTCCAATGAATCTTGTGAAGTATAGCTGGCCACTTTGTGTGAAACCAAGCTTCAGCTAATAGTTAGAACGGGGCTCATCAGAATCAGTGGTGTTTTGCTCAAAAGAACTATTATTTTCTAAGATTGATCTATCAGGTCAATTCCCAAGTCGCTGGAGGAAATGGAAACGTGGATTTTATGTCATGATACTGAAGCTGTCAGTACTGTTGTTGCTTATCTGAAGATCGGGAGCATAATTCCTGTCTCAGATTCTCATCTAGGTGGTAAACATATTAGAGACTCTGTCTTCTGTGCGAAATTGTACAAGCTACCGGGAAGTGTTGGGTAATGACATCCTCCTTGCAACCTTACTTGCAATCCTGACAGCCCTTTTCATATTCAGTGTTAATGAAGACTTCATTACTGTGTGCTTACATCATCTTCGACGAAGGCATGATATACAGACTGTGCTCGAAATCATGTACTATGCTGAAAGGAGAAAGCTGACCGAGGACCCTCAATTTATAAAATGGATAACAGAGCAAGTTACTCAAGATATATAATATTTAGTAGAAGAAACCAATCTCCTAAGGATAGCGGTTGAGAAAGCTGGTGAAGAGGGCTAGGTAATTTAGTCAGTTATCAGAACAAATTACCACTCATAACTTTACTTATTTTAATTTACATATTAAAATTAAATTTTAAATTATTTAGCTTAATTATAATTCTATAATTTAAGGACCTAAAGTGAAAGTGGTTAATTTGTATATCACCTTTACTATCCATTGAGCCAATTCAAAACATTTTAATGTATTCATCATTATATAATTTATTATTAACTTTTACATTGTTTAAAGACAACATGACGACAGAATATAAAATAAAGTGTTTATCAAATTATCATAGACTATAACATAATATTTTATTTTAAGTTACGGCTAAAATACAAATAAATATACTTTACAAAACTAACATATTAATCGTCGGGCCTCAGGCACGCGCATTGCCCGACTTTTAGTCGCATTCGCTCCTAGTCGGTGGAAGCAAAGTGTGGTCGAAAAGCAAAGTGTGGTCGCGTANTTTTTTTTCTGTGGTAAACCCATATAAATTGAATACTAATTACCATAACTTGACATATCCGCTCTTATCCAGCTCCTCTGAATCTAATGAATCACCTGAATCACTGAAATTGCTCGAACTGTACCCAATTTCTCCTTCCAAATCTAGGCGTATATAACTCTCCATTGAGGCATCGCTTACCCCTCCTTCCTCCACCACCTCCTCCTGCTGTAGTTCCTCTGGTGGCTCTGGCTTTGCAAATCTCGTTCTAATTAGCTGTTGAATAGGTGTTTGAGGTGGTCTGTGGAATGGAATATCTGCTAAATCAGTTGGAGGTATAATTGAAGGTTTTTAATCAATTGGCTCCTTGCCAGGTTCGATGAAGGGTAGTGGAGTATGCTCCTTATATAATTCAGGAACCCCTATTACACCATGAGGAAGCTGTTTGATTACCTTCTTTCTGAGTACCTCCTTTTTACACCATGCTACCTATGCAGCCTTTTGATCTTTTCTCTCCTTATTAGCTATTTGACAGAGTATTCTAACTTCCTTATTAGCTGCTTTTTATGCCTCTTTGCACTCCTTCTCCTGTTTCATACTCAGTACCTGTTCATCTGTTAACTCCCCTCCTTTTTGAAGCCNTTTTTCTATTGGATAGCTTTTTAGCTACAAGATCCTGTATCCGTCGATATGCTATATCCCGTTCAAGCCTAATAAGCTCATCTTCATCTAATATTAACTCAAAACCATAGGTAAAGCAATCAAATTTATGTTAAGATAAAGAGCTTAATAGATCTATAATCTTTAGTTTCAACTCTCCAAGCTAGTACTGAACTTGTCGAATGGTTGTAAGAGTCCTTAGTGTAGGTAATTCAAGTTCTTTGACTATTGTTTTAGGCTTATCTTTAACATATTTCTTCATGAGAATAAAGATTACCTCTTTGTTAACAGGTTATATACTAGCCTTTTTGAAAGCATTCTGAATAATACCTTTCTTAAAGGTTTGCTCATGAATCTCTGGTAAATCATAAAAGAAAGAAGCTATAGTATATTCAAAATCAAGTGATTTAGTAGCACTTTGTACAACCTTATTATACTAGTACTTGTATGGCTGAAATACTCTTACATTAAGAGGTTGTATACAATATGTTAAATAAGCAGGAAATATGAATAGTATTATATTATTTTTGTAAGTTAATAAGGTAAAATTAGGATTTATATGATTAGTTTAATTGTTTATTAATAATAGCTTATATAATTGATTAAGGCTTATATTAATATGTTGAATAAAATGTTCTAAGAACTATAAACTAATATCATTAGTTGTATATTTATTCTCTGATAAATAAACTATTTTTGAATGCTTTAATTAGTCCTTATACCATGATATCATATGATATTTGCTTTGAACAATAGTTACAAGTAGTATAAAGGTAATTCCATTAACACAAATAGTCTTAATCATAATTACAGATTAATGATTTTCAAGACTCAAAGAATAAAGCTAATATAATGTTAACCTTGAATATAGTAATAGTTATAGTAATAAGTATATTCCTACTTCAATTAATTCAATTAGAACTAATACCTTCACACCTTTAAGACAGTTAATGTGAAAACTTAATTTGTTGAAATTATACAAATTGTACTTATGGATATCATACTTTTTCAAGGTTGTTTTATAACGATTGAACTAATCATTAACCTTTTCTAAATCTTAAGTAGTAATACATTTTTGAGCAATAGGTTTAGTCTTAATTTTGTAGAGTAAAGGTTAACCTTTTCACCACTTGCAAAACCAAGCCAAAGAAGGTGGAGACTGTTCATGTTGTTTCCAAAGGTAGCAAATAGTTCCAAATATAATTTCCTTAATAGGAAGCTGATTATTCTGAAGATATAACTTGATAAATCTGTGTATAGCTTGTTCCTGACTAATAGTTAATATTTTATTATGACTACCTCGTTGTAGGTTAGGTTTGGAACCCCTTCGAATTGCCATATTCAGTGTTGATTTATTGAGTCTAAATAGCTTAGCTGCTACTGATTGGCTCTCTGTAGGATTCTCAGCCAGCTAGNTTTTTTGCCTGAATAATACGTTCNTTTTTTTGGAGTTGACATGGTAACAGAATCGAAGGATATATTTAAAAAATAGAAGGTTAATGGTAGCCAGTATTCAATTTGTGTGGGTTTACCACAGAAAAAAAATACACGACCACACTTTGCCTTTCGACCACACTTTGCTTCCACCGACTAGGAGCGAATGCGACTAAAAGTCGGGCAATGCGCGTGCCTGAGGCCCGACGATTACTTATTTCTGAACAGTATGAAGTCTTCGACAAATTTCTTGTACCAAAGAACGAAGATCAGAAATTACTTACGATCAGAGGTTGTACTGCAGATTTTATACTTCCGTACCGTAAGGCTAACTGGACCTAAGCTTAAATTGCACTTCAACTTATTCAATTGTGCACGTCACCTATTAAGTCTAGTGAGGGAGTCTTTCACACACTTTAGGGAGGACTTAATTGGTAAATGTCACACGGCTCATAAAGGATCCGCTATACCCTGAGTGGAAGCAGCTTGACTATTCTTTCATCATTCAGTTATGGCAGGATCGAATAGCATACATGTATCATAACATTAGATCCTTTAGTATCAGTCACACATGAAAGTCGGCTCTAGCTATTCTTTTCTACTAGTAAAATAACCTCTTCAGCCCTCTATGTTCTCAAAAAGAAATGTAGGTTGCCCAGGTATCGCTGATTCCGCGATCTGTGCTAATCCTGTAACTTCTCTGCCCTCTCCAACCACCGTCCCTGTTTTTCCGCCTTCCGAAACCTCTATGAGTTCAACATCCGCTAAACCTGCAGCCTTCTTTAACCCAGGAATCATCTTGCTCAAAGTCTTGAGCTCATCAAACGCAAGTTTCCTGTCAAACACAGTCTTAGGATTCTCACCACTTATTAATCTCTTCTTCAACCCTTGAACAAAAGGCATCGCTTTCTTCATCTCACCTAACTTTGCAATCTTTCCGTTTAATTCCTTATCATTGGCACTCTTGGTATTCGGATCCCATGCTTCCCGTACAAGATCGATATATTTTTCTTGCCAGGCTGGAAACTTCGAGGCAGCAAAGATGTTAAGCTTCTTGGGCTTTTTGGGATCATATCCAATTTCCTTGCCTTTTGCTTTCCTCCTCTGTTGAGCAGCTTCTGCCGATGTGATATTCGATGATGTAGCACGGACAAATTCACGTGCAGCAGTGAGTGCAGTGATAGGAGCTGGGACGGTTGGATACAAAGCATTTTGAATTGTCTCTGGTTTCTTGAGGACCTCAAGCCACATATACTCCGACCAATGAGGCGCAACGACTGCTAGAAGGAGAGCTTGGAGCTCGATGTACTTGAAGATGAGATCCTTATGCATCTTGATGCCTGCAGCCGTGCTAGCTTCACGATAGAAATCACGAGCGCTGGTTAAATCATAGAGGGCAGATTTGAGAGCTAATTTGTAGTCCGTAGCTTCATAATGTTGTCGACATTCTTGAACAATTGTATTGAGCTCATTGTCGAAGAGTGCATCTTGGAAGTCATTCTTCTCTCCGGCCCGGAGTTTATCTTGTTCGTCCACTTGCTGCTGGCACCATTCTCGGAGAGTATAAAGTCGAAGGATAGCTGCGTCTGCTGTGTCTTCTTCAAAGTTTGCATCGACTGATGCGTCTCCAGCATCGGCCAAGGCAATTCTGCTTGCGTCTGCTCCATATTTCTTGACCATATCACTCAGGGTCATGAAATTTCCTGTACTCTTGCTCATCTTCTCACCATTTAACATCAAATGGCCGTTCGCACGAACCCCCTTAGGCCAGTACTCGCGTGGGAACAGTGCGATGTGGATATAGAGGAAGAAGGTGAGGTGATTAGGTATAAGATCTTTTCCAGAGACTCGGATATCAAGAGGATACCAGTATTCAAACTCCCGGCGCATAGCTTCCAACTTTTCCTTCGGAATCTTGCACTTATTGAGGATGTCCTCCCCGAGATCACGACGAGCAAAGATATAGTCCCATACCTCGTCGATCATTTGCTCTGGTTTAACTCCGGCACTGCCAGGTTCTTTGCCGAAAATGTCTTTGTGAAGATGATGGGCTACTGTGTAGTAAGCCATATAGACTGTACTATCACTTAAACTTTCCACAAGGAATTGATGATCCCAAGGAAGCTTTGAGCCAAGTCCATACGATCGGGCACAAGCCCATTGTTGCAACCAATTCAACACTCCTTCAAACCCATTCTTTGTCTCAGAAGAATAGGTCTTCAAACCCTTGCCGTCAGCATTGTCAACAAATTCCAGAGCCTGGCTTTTCCACGACTCCTCTCCATAGTCAAGATACCACTGATCCATGAGGGCTACACAACAGTCATCTCCTGATCTGCTAACGACCTTCCTCTCGGGTTCTGAGTATGCAAAAGCTTCATTGGCATCAATAATCTGCTGTCGAACTTTTGATTTGGCAACCTCTACTTTCTCCCCCTTGAAATCACCAATGTTCATGATTCCCTGGTAGAAGCCTTCCTTGTACGCGAGCTCTTTCGCTTCTTCTAGTTGCTTTGTATCTTTAGGAGATGCAATCTTAAGCTTCTTGACCAAGAAAGGAGCCGTAAGATCACCGTATGATGGGGTTGTTATTATGGAAAATATTTCCTTCTCCGCCCACTCTTTTTTAATTCCGTAATAGTCCGCCTTCTTCGCAAGATCAGTAACAGTTGCGTAATCATCAGGGCTGTCTGATGGTACGGAAGTTACTACACCGGTACCCTTTGTCGGGAGCACTGTCTCCATGGGGAGAATGTAGACACCCTCTTTGTGAACAGAGAGTGGAGCATTGACTAACGTGCCAACGCAATCGGAACCGACTAACTCTGCCACTTTTTCATAGACGCCATTCTGGGGAAATATACCCTGGTAGGCCATATTTCTAGCTGCCCGATCTGTAACAACGTAAAATTCTTTATCTGATACTTTGAACACCCCGTATGTGATCTTCGGTCCTACAAAGCAACAAGTCTGGCCGTACATTGTTTCTGGTCTCAAGGTTGCAGGTACAAAAAAGACTTCCGCGTCATTGGGGAGCTTGCCTTTGATCACGGCTTCAGCAGCTGGAGCCCATTCTTTAACCTTGAGCTTTATCGCGGTGTATTCCTGTGGCCCAACAGCCTCTCCTTCGCTTCTGTCGTGATCCATACACGGCTGTCCATCCTTCGGGGAATAAATAGTGTAACGCTTTCCGAATTTAATTTTGTTAAGTTCTTTCAATCGATTCATCTGCCACCGGACAAAAGCATCATAATATGGGTTCGCATCGGTAGTGACAAAAGATCTACGCCAATCGATCCGCGCACCAAAGTCGGTAAGATCTTGCGTGCAAATCGGTGGGAAGAACTTAAGCCAATGTTGTGGATCGGCGAACTTGTGGATATCTTCTGTAGGAATACCAAGAGCCCTCATGATCTGGAATTGATATTTCATCGCCACCACTTTCGCCGCCGCCTTGCCTTTCTTTGCTGTGAATTTTGTGACATCTTCGTGGTGTAACGTAGGTGCAGGAGCTGCAGCTGGTTTCTCCTCTTCTGCATCTTCCGAGTATCCCTCAAAGTTTTGACCAAACATCTTGATTTCATTTATGAGTTTGTCGGCGCAGGCTCTTTTTGGAAGTCAGTCGAGTCTGCATAACTAGGCACAGGCGGAATCAGATAAGGGGAGCTTTACTTAATAGGCATTCCAGTGCAGTGGAATCCCATGGGGAAAAGAGCCTTCTTGCCCTGCATGCGCGCGAATCCCGCCGTAAACTCAATCTTACTCACGGAGAATGAGTGACCCACGTGAAGGGTGCCGCTGTCACAAATAAAGTTAGTAAAAGTGAGAGAAAACGAAGATCAATGCATAGAATAAGAGAGGTAGTAGGTACTTCATATATGGATATGCCATGGTCCCGAAGAATTTCGGTCGCTGCTCCCGAAGTTCTGCTGCAGACACTGAATGGAGGGGTACCTCGGTGATAGAAGGAGCATCTTGTTCGAAGACACGGTCCTTTTTCCATTGTGCTTGGTATTTCTTCTCTATTGCAATGAGAGTATCTCTTTTTTCAGTCTAGTAATAGACATGTTAGCAAAATCTTGCCAAGGAGCATATTTCCACCTACACCTTTCAACTCTTTGGTTTTGGAGACAGTGACATTCTCCAATGCCTTTGCCGCCGCGTCAACAGCTGCCATTTTTGTAATATTTGCTTGAATGAAAAGTGTCTAGGGTTGTTCTTGAGTCTTATAAGTTGCCTTCCCAGCCACCCTGAGTCACACACACTGCCCTGACTGTGCCTTCAAAAAGTTCTCGAAATATGACACACAAAGTTCAAACCCAGAGTTGGTGGGGTTGTATGTATAAATGCCTCAGGCATCAAATTTAGTGAGGGACCGGAATTTAAACTTTGGAAAGTTCCGACAGAGCTGCGTGACCGAGCATCAACAGCCATGATTCCAACACTTATTCGGCGGGCTGCCCAGGAGAATCCTGTGCCTTATGTATACCGTAACCCTTATAAGGCGAAACGATTATGGCCTCCCGATTTCTCAAAACTTCCTCCTAAACATCAATTTCGCCTGGAGCGCAGATACAGGAGAAGAACTAANGTTAAAGTGGGCTCGGCCGAAGTGGACAAAGGCTGTGAAGATAACCCAATTGGCTTCTGTGACATGTCAGTGGTGACTTTAAATATGACTCGAAGGATCCTTGGGCTAATTAAATCCTAGTTGTTGCGGTATACGGAGTTCTATTCATGGAATGGAATCCAAAAGGTCCTCAGCCATTTCAAGGGGTATGAAACTACTTTCATCAGTCCAATTTTTGCTCAAATAAAGCTCCCATACTTATCTATACTCCCAGATTCGAAACTGGTTCTTTGGGTTTACTGGACTTGGACCGGGCAAGAAAAATGCACAGCCGAACACGCCTCAAGACGCATCACCGATCGCATCTACAAGCACCTAACCTTGTAGGAAGCATGTTATGTATTTCTTTGGTATCATCCGATTTCACACTATTACAATATGTATCATTACGGAGTTATGGTGCATATTTTGGAGTTGAAGGTGCACTGGTTGATCTGCTAGTCTTCTCGTGTCATATAGCAATACGAATCTTCCTGCAAACATACATGAGGCAGCCTGATGGTCTCAAGCATAACTCTAGGAAGTTGAAAGCATTTAAGTTATTATTTCTCTACTCCATATATCGTTATTGCATTTCCGGGTTTTCATCTCTATAATGATGATTGTGTAGTCTTATCTATGCGCTAGTTTTATATTTTGTACAATCCCAACAATAGCTTTACCTCATACATACCAACGTTGGCTGCACTCACTGCCCCGATAACATGCTAGTCAGGAGAGGTGATACCATTCTTCCCAAGTAACTAGTTGCAGAAAGTATCGTCTGCGGTCTTAGGTTCTTAAAACCTGCGGTCATCCGAATGTTTCTCTTAGTATAGGTATGCCATCTCCATATCAGATATTATATTGTCAAGCATAATAGTTCACATCATCGTGCGGCCCAAGCGAAGTTGGTTCCCATACCTAAGCCACTACTCCTTCCTTCATTGACAGGTCTTTTCGCCACCTGTCCTTGCTTTCTCACTCCATCAACGACGTGATCCAACTGTGTTTCAACCACAACACCACCTACAACCATTTCTCCAAGGACAGCATGCAGCGTCTCGAAGTTGAAGATCAGGTCCAGTTCACAGACATTCTCGAATAACCTATCCAGAGCCTCCACATATACCTGAATCAGATCAATGAGAGCTAGAGGCGACTCAGTCGAGGTGGAGATAATTATAAAATAGAGCGTAGCATAATGTCTGTATGTTACGAGAGACGGAACATCGTTATGGGGTTCTGAAGATGTATGTGAGGTACCGCTGGAGGCAAGGAGCGGTGGTAAAGGGAGGAAGTTGCACGCTCCGGCAGGTCGGTTATACACGAGAGTAAAGATCTCTGAGATTAGTCGTTGTTGGACACTGGTTTCCTATATAAGTTTCAGAAGCAGGGACTATGTGCACGAGACGTGAGGCACGAACCAGTTGAGTGTAGAATTTCGTCAGCCTTGGCTGGCCCGCATTATTGAAGACCAGAAAAGCGTTTAGCATTATACCTGCCGTAGAGAAATTTCTAACCTCGGAACGTCTCCTTTTGTACCGCTGGCGTTGTGATCAAGAAACTTTTCCTATCCGCGTGGGGTCGAGAGGCTCAATCAGTGCGTAGGCATTTGAGGTTCGAATGACGTGCTGCAAAGCGTTGCATTCCGAGGCCAAGCGACGGTGTGGGGAGCTGGAGCTTGTTTCCTAACCGCAGTTTCGTATGTTTGTTCTAGAGCTTCCATACTTCTATAGAAACACCCGTTCCAAAACAATTGACCACCTGTCGCTCATTTCAATACATCAGAAACAATCCTTGTTAGCAAATTGGTCATCCATTTCTCCAAAGCTACAAGATGACTCGCAGCGCAATCTCCAAAGTCACGCAGTCTGTCACACGCCAAGGTCGCCTTTTCGTACCTCAGCGAACCTCATCAGTAGCCGCATTCCACACATTTCGTCAATTAACAGTGCCAACCCGGTACCAGAGTTTTTGGATTGCCCCGAAATATACTCAGAGATCATTCTCATCGACAAGGCCGCCTTTAAAAGGCCTTTCGCCCGAGTCAGAGGACCCGAAGCCAAGGGAACCCCAGCAGCAAGAGTTCCTCAAGACGCCCGCTGAGCTGACTATTCAAGAGTACAATGAATTGTCTGATGAGTACTTGAACAACATAGTGGAGAAGTTCGAAGAACTACAGGAGTTGAGGGACGATGTTGATGTTGAATACAGCGTATGAAATTTCTTAAATGTGCTAGATTCTCTAGGAATCTCTTGCTGATATTCCGAGACTTTAGGCTGGCGTTTTAACTCTCACATTTCCACCGAATGGCACATATGTTATCAATAAGCAGCCTCCGAATAAACAGATCTGGCTCTCTTCTCCATTAAGCGGTCCGAAACGGTATGATTTTGTCATCATCGGTGATAGTCAACGATCGAAGGAGGGAACTGGATCGGGAGGATGGGTTTATTTACGAGATGAGTCTACGTTGGATAGCTTGCTCCTAAAGGAATTGGGAGTTCAGCTAGGTCCCGACCCTAAAGCGGTACCAAATCCGGAAGTTGCGGAGTAAACACCGACAGTTTTAAAGATCCTCAAAGATTGGGTTAAGTCGATTTATTGGACGGCTTTGAATCATTTCGACCCTCTATCTAAATGATCGATGTCCACTTTTAGGACTTTGTTTCCCCAGAAACAATTAGCATGTCTGCCTTCCATGGCGAAGTGTGTTTCCATTCCCCGAACCCTGCTCTTGAGCTCAATGTAGGCTTGAAATGTACTTTATCCGCAAGTTTCATCCACTCTTGCATATGATATTTCCGTTATTCATCCATCCCCTTCCTCTTGAATCGACTGTCCAGCTGCTTTTGAGTGGGCTTCAAAACTTGGCGAACTGTCAAGAGCCAGTGTATCGGAGTTTATGTGCTTAAGTGGCTACTACAAACAATAGTTTTGCAATAAATGATCCCCAAGTGTGTATGACTACAGTTCACTGTAGCATTCAAACATTTTCAGGCTGCAACAGCTACCTGGGCAGCTTCCTGCTTCTTTGTTTCTAATTCTTCTGGTTTTGGCAAGTCATCCTAAATGGAAAATGATCAATTTTTATCCAGAAACCGATGTGAACTGCAATACGAGCTTACCACCTCAAAAATAACTCTGATCATTAGACTACAACTCGGGCATACAGCAATATCCTCGCTGTCTCTCAAATCTGCAATAGCGATCTCGAAACGATCGCCACATGGACATGGATAGTGATATATCTCAAGGACAGGATCGTAGGTCATGTCCTCGATTTCAATCTCATCATAAATGTTTTCCGCCATGTTACGACGATATCCACGAAACGGGTTTGCTTATGCTAAACAATCTCAAAGGGTGGCGGGGTTCAAGTCGAGAAAATTATTGATGGTGCCTTAGATGAAACTTTTCTCAGGCCACAAGCTCTACGATAGAAACCACGTGATCTTGTGCATTTGATTCAACTACCTACAAAGTAAATCTAAGATATTATAAAATTCATACATTTAATTTAACTTCCTCTAATTCTAACATAGGTTGTTATTTCATACTGCAGCTAACTTGGATCCTTTGATCCAAAGAGTGTCAGCATTAGAAGAAATGCATTTACCCCAGGTTTCGGCATGTGAAAGTACCAAGGTACACCTCCACACCCTTGTCGGCCGAGGAAGTGCGAACTATGACCACTTACCAGCTTACTACCTACGTAGTTGCAACTCGGTATCCTCGCTCATCAATCCGACCAAACACTCTCATGATATCAATTTGGTATCCATGAGTTTCGTATTTCCACCTATATCGAGGTGCACTTTTTGAGAGCTTGGCTTGACCTCGGCGTTCCGGCCAGCGTTAAGCCCAGGTTCTCCAAGATGGCAGCTCAGTCAAAATTAAGGCTTTTGCCTCCGGACAGGACAATCAAAGGCATCATATCAAAATTCACCGCACTCTACCTCAAGCATCGAACGAAAATCTCACGAACGATCTACCTTACCCTCTTTTTTGCGCTCTTGAACCGTATTAGATCAGCAATCTCTGAACAAAAGGCCGCTGCTGCGCGTCAAGCAGATGTACGGCAAAGAGGGGCTACAATTCTAGGACGAAACGAATCCACAAAGAGGCAGAAGGTTGAACTGAACCGAGAATTCTTCAGAAACTTGATACGACTTTTGAAAATCTGTATCCCGGGATGGAGGAGCAAGGAGTTCCGGTTACTGATCAGCCACAGCATATTCCTGGTCATACGCACCTTAATCAGCTTGAAGGTTGCTGCTATGGATGGCGCATTGGTGTCAAGTTTAGTTAGAGGCAAAGGTAGAGACTTTCTAATTGGCATAGTATGGTGGATGCTCATAGCCATTCCTGCCACCTTTACGAACTCGATGCTTTCTTACCACCAATGCAAGCTTTCTTTGCAATATCGAACTAGATTAACGAACTATATACACGAAAAATATCTCTCGAACATGACCTTCTACTCTCTCTCAGCCCTGGATGATCGAATAAAGAATGCTGATCAACTCATAACGGTTGATGTCTCGAAATTTGCCAACAGCTTGGCTGAATTATACGGAAACTTAGCGAAACCGACACTGGATATGTTAATATATAACTACTCTCTTTCAAAGAGTGTAGGTGGTGAGGGATTATTCTTTATGTCGTTGTTAGTGCAATTATCAGCGAATATTATGCGGGCTTTAACCCCTCCTTTTGGAAAATATGTAGCCGATGAAGCTCGATTGGAGGGCGAGTTCCGCTTTCAACATTCCAGGTTAATCGACTACAGCGAAGAGGTCGCTCTTTATAGTGGCCATGAAGCAGAAAAGGACACTTTAGATAAGGGTTATTTCACCCTCATCAAGCATGTAAATTGTATATATACCTTCCCAGACTCTCATGTCATCTTAACTGACTTCATTTCTAGATATTTTAAGGCGACGGTTTACGCACGGGGTAATGGAGGTAAGTTCTACGTCTGTCAGTTCTCATATTCAAATATTGATCATGCGGAACAGGATTTTATAATAAAATATGTTTGGGGAGCGCTCGGACTTATTCTATGTAGTGTTCCAGTTTTCTTCAAAGTTCCAGGAGTGACTGCGACTACTATGGGTGATAGAACAGAAAGTTTCGTCACCAATCGAAGATTGCTATTATCAAGCTCAGATGCTTTCGGGCGTGTGATGTTCTCCTACAAGGAAATCACAGAGCTAGCCGGGTATACTTCGCGAGTTGCCACTCTTCTTGAAGTGATGGATGACATCAAAGCTGGTCATTTTGAGAAAACACTTGCTTCGGAGGGTAATACCGATGAGGTGTCGGAGCTGATGAAAGGTCGGGGTACTGTCATTGAAAGTGAGGATATCGAGTTTATCAATGTGTAAGTCTCCTGGATCTCTAGCGTATACCACATTCTAATAGTTCTAGTCCAATTATCACGCCTGGAGGAAGTATACTTGTGAGGGAATTATCATTCTCAATGAAACGTGGAGATCACGTTCTTGTTGTAGGACCTAATGGATGCGGGAAATCCTCCCTTTTCCGCATCTTGGGTGGGCTGTGGCCTGTCTACGCAGGTACAGTTCGAAAGCCACCTCTTTCTCAGGTTTTCTATGTACCGCAACGACCATATCTGAGTGCCGGTTCTCTTCGTGAACAAATCATTTATCCTGACTCACTACGTATAATGCGTAGCAAAGGTATAACTGATGATGATCTTCTCGGTATCCTCCGTATCCTTGACCTTGATCATCTTGTTAGCACTTTCCCAAATGGCTGGGACGCTGAGGCAGAATGGCGCGATGTATTGTCTGGTGGATTACAACAGCGAGTCGCGATGGCACGTCTCTTCTACAATGCGCCGAAATATGCAATTCTCGATGAATGCACTTCGAGCGTCACCTTAGAGATGGAAAAAGTCATGTACGATCATGCTAAGGCTCTTAATATCACATTAATGACTGTAAGCCACCGAAGGAGTCTGTGGAAATACCATAGTAAGATATTGCAGTTTGATGGACAAGGTCACTACATCTTCACAACATTGGATGCGGAAAAGAGATTAGCGTTAGAGGATGAGAAGGAGGAACTAGAGTTGCAGCTGAGGCAGATTCCGGAAATAGAGAGGAGGATTGCGGAATTAACAGCCGCATAAAGTGTAGAAAATATGTATGGAGGCAAGATTTCTGGGTGTTAATTGTAATAATGCATTGATACGGCGCCTTAGGTCACGAATAACAGGTAAAAAGACATTGTTTATGAAATACTATTGCATATATACAGCTCTTAGATAGCAATGACCCAATCAACATTTAGTGTGCAACTTCACCGCAAATGGAATGATATGTTGCACAGTCTACCAAAACAGAATAGCCCTACATACCAAGTGAGTATCTCAATCTACTCAGGGTAATGTTGTCCATAGACTGAGTTGATTGCATATATAGCATATAACTATGTTTAGCGGTAGTAAGCTAACCAGGCTTCCTTCAATAAGCCGATTCCCTACTTTCTATATTACTCCTATAGAAGATATTTCAAGACCTGAAAGATCATGACCATAATACAACAAAGATATTTGTTTCTTCTCACTCCTGGGTATCCATTAAACCAAAAATCCACCATCCATATTTATATGCAGAAATATGAAAATTAAACCCGAAGCTATAAAATTAATCAGAGAGTCATAAAGCCGTAACTTCATGCCTAGCCAAAATTCAAGCACCTTTTCTACGGTACTTAGGACCTTTTTTGAAGGATCTTAACCAATACCAAGGCTAATCCCACAGAAGACTTAAGCTCGCCTTTCATTCCACTTAGCAGTTATTAAAATGATGTCTATACAGGGAATAGAGTCGTCGTTTGAAGCCTTTAAAGTGATCAACTCCCTATAGACGCAGATGCAGAACCAGAAACCTCTAAGCTAGAAACATTCGTAGTTGTTGCCGATCCACCCGTTATCTCTTGCGATTCAGCATGTGGTTGTGCAACCTCGGAATTCTTTCCTTCACCATCTAATTGACTTGTGCCTCCCATCGCAGTATCGCCATCCTGATCTCTAGGCGTGTCTGTTTCGCCTGCATGTGGAACGGGCGCATCCGCAGCAGGGACCGAATCATGGCCGGCATCATGCTCTCCGCCATGTTCTTCATCAGTATCACTCTCCGTCTCCGTACTCCACTCACTATCCCCCTCACTTCCCTCTTCAACCAACCTTAAAGTCTCCTCCACTACCAAAAAGTCCCTCTCTAACATCTCCGCCCAATTCTGCACATCCCCCAACTCCTTGACTTTCCTGCCTCCCTCGGCCGCCAGTTTCTTCAGCCTCTCCGTCTCCTTTCTCAATCCATCCGTAGCTTTGACTAGATCTTTCTGTTGCTTATCTAGCACGGCTGAGTTGGCGTGGAGGTTTTGCGCTCGCGATCGTAGGTTGGCGTCTAGAGATGAGCCGATATTGCTCATTGAAGCCTCGAGCGCAGCGCGGGCTTCAGCAACTTGTCGCGCCGATTCGGGGACCGGCGATCGGGGAGAAGTTGGTTGGGAAGAGGAGGATGCCATTTTAATTCGTGATATTGCTCTCTCCCTCTTTGATGGTATTTCTGTATATAAGTGAGGGGTAGCTTGCGCCTATGACAAGCGTCTGCTTTAATGCGCAATCCAGTAACTAAGTAAATCCGTGTTTTATAATGGTTCAAAATTTAGAGAGCATTAGATATCTATGATAAGTTGAATACTTGGTGAGAAGTGATGCTGTAGGAAAGTGCAGCTGCTAGGTTTTAACTTGTTAATCAAAGGTAGAGCTCCTCGCTGCGGGGTAGCCAATCAAGCATTGACCGGGGTATCTCTGTTACTTCTTCTCTCTTCTGCTACGAATATCACTCATTCATATTAGAGATATATAGGACATAGTGCTTTCTTAAATTTATATGATGTATTTTTTTCCTGACCGTCATGTTATATAAAAAGCTAAGAAAGTAGCCCTTTTTGATGTGTCTACAGAAGTACCCACATACGCCAAATGCAGATGAAATAATCTACCTGCGGAGTTGACGTTGGTAGAAAGCCAATTCCTCGCCTTCCAGAATGTAACCATCGACACGTCCGCTTTGTCCGGGTCTAGATGAAACAACAGCGTACAGACGACCAGCCTCGAACTGCCTCTCAAGAGCCGCCTCAACCTTTCCTTGAGCAGCAATTCGCTCAGCCTGCTTCTTCTCAACAGACTTGCTCTTCTTCTCTTGCTCAGTTTGTTCACCAGCCTTCTGTTGGCGTCTTCGTCCCAAGGTTACTCCGTAGTGGGCCTCGTACCATTGTCTGAATGGTGCGGCATCGACTTGGACAACGGCTATCGTGCGTAAGTATCCATTTGTAGCTAATTCTCATGGATATGAATGTCTAAATACGAACCTGACTTGGTAAGGGTGTTTGTTCGCACCAACTCGTTGTTGGAAGGATGGAAGGCGACAACAATAACACGGACCTTTCGCGCAATGCCCTCGGAACCCCACTGGTAAGGAGAAGCATTAGTTTCCTTCAAGATGTATGTCACAGGTGGTATAGGGGACCTACCGAGAAGTTACCGGCTTCAAGGCGCAGGGCACGGTACTTGCGGTTACCACCACGGGTACGGACAAGATGGATTCTCTTTGTTCCGATACGGGTGCCCGCTTCTTGTCGACCGGCTTCGAAAACGCGCTTCTTCCCTGATGAAATATTTAGTCTTCAGGTCGGAACATGATGTCAAATGACACATGGGTTTTCTACTACGCACGGTAATAGGATCTCTTAGCACCAGTAGCGGCGCGCTTGTGACGACTATCACGGCTGATACCCATGATTGCGGTTTCTGTAGATAATCAAAAATGTTAGCAAATCTGAGATCAAGCGGGCGAAAGGCTAGAAAGGTAGATAAGGTTCAAAAACGTGGAATGATACTTAGAAGCTCGCCAGATCCATCAAAAATACAACTGCAAGTAATCATCGGTCAAGAGGAACTCCATATGAATTTCCTAGGACTGAGTTTCTGTTGGACCTCACAGACAATTCCCACACGATTCATTCTTGCTTGCATTGTCGATGGTCGAGGTTGCTTCAATCGCATCATCCCTAGTCTTTCTATCTCAATCTGGAGCATACGGACCTGATGATTCGAAGGTTCACCAGAACAATCGTTGTTGTCGAGCGTTGGTCGTTGGAGTCAAGTTCGCCGGAATTTGAATTTCGAACAAATGGAAATTTACAAGAGCCAATGCTAAGCGAGAGTTAAGAGTGTGATCACGTGCAAAATAGGGCTTAACAACATCCACTTCTGCCTCAATCGCAAGGCATCAATATCAAAGAGGCTCAGAGGCTGCGAGGGAACTTATCAACAAGTTACTCATAATTAACTTAAGGCAAAGTACCTTACGTATGATGGTGAAGCAACTTCTATTCTGATCTTCATAACCCTTACTCTCCTCCCCCATTTCTTCCAAAATACTGCTCTGGACCTACCATTTTTGAGAGTATTGTTCAATTAAATCTCTTAATTTAGCAACCCTTCTGCACAGTAATATGTTAATCTAGAGTTGTTTTACTTCTCTCTTATTTGCTAGCCTTGGTAAGGAAATTAATAGATTATTACTGTCCTTTGCCAGATTTTCTTACAGTAGTCACCCCGCTGAGCTCGAACCGGGCTACTCCTGTTTAGTACGAGATCCGCATACCGCCCGGCAGAATGATTCCGGGAGTTACATAATCCCGATGATCTCGGAAGTTCAACAACACCGTTCGATCCTTTAATCCAGCTTAGCACAAGAACTGGACTTGCAAATACAGATCCTATAGATAGTGCAGCTCATATACAATCAGGTCTTATTAATTCCCAAAGCCAAAGCACATTCATTATTGTCAGATATATCTACATCAGCAATCAGCAATCCGCAATGTCTCGCCTCCCACCACGCTTCCTCCTTCCCTCCTTCCGCCGCACTTTCACGACCACTATCCGAGCCCGCGCTCAGCTCCCCTTTAAATCTGGCCCAGCACCGCCACGCCTCCCACCAGAAGAACAAGAAGAGTACGAGCGCCTCGTGCGAGCCTCGACAGGAGCATTTAGCACACCAAGACCAATAGACTCATCTTCCACAAACTCAGACTCACAAGCGGCAAGACGCACACCACCGCAAATAAATCAATCCCCCAATTCTTCGCCGTCTTCATCCACAGCAGAGTCTGCCAGCAAGGATGATTTACCCCCGAGTCTTGTAGCCAATGGTGAAGGCGATGAGCTCCACCCGGATATTAGACAAGGAGCAAGGCCTGAATTCGAGGGCGATGTTAATCCTAAGACCGGGGAGGTGGGTGGCCCGAAGAATGAGCCATTAAGGTGGGGAGGAGACGGAGATTGGAGTTATAATGGGCGTGTAACCGATTTTTGAAGAACGTTAGAATTGGACCAACGACCAGAAAGGGAATATGTATCATATTATATGAATAATGTACAGTATGATGGATTTGCTACTAATTACAATGTAACCAAGAAGTATTGGAGTATAAATAATAAAGAGGGATATATCTGAAATTCTAGCAGACAATAGCTATACTGCGCTATATGACGCACTCCAACCCCTACTCTACAGTTCGTAAACTCCTAATACACAAAACCTCCCATTAGAAGGGTGTAACCTAACACACCTTATGCCACAGAGACAGGCACATTAGTAGCTATCTCCTCCTTAGCAGACCCATCCATTACATCATCTACCCTCTCGCTCGCGGCCCCGTTTTCTTTTGCCGCCCCTTCATCGGGCTGTTTCTCCTTGTTCCCCTTCTTCCACCAACTCTTCATACCTAAACCCTTAATATTCCCACTAGGCTCTAATACTCCCTCGGGTTCAGAGGCTCCTTCACCCCTGACAAAACTCTCTTTAAACCCATTACTATACCCATTTATCCTGTTATTTCCATTAACGATCAAATCCCTCCATCCCTCCTCTGCCTCCAGCTCGGCATCTTCCAGTTCTCTGCTTCTGGCAAGACCGCTACGTGAGATATTACTGTCGACACCATCGACCCATTTGATACTCATGATCATGAAACTGAGTCCGTCGTGCGTGCTAGTCCAACCGTCGTGTTTACCACCCCATTCACGAGACCGTATGCCGAATCTAGTTGTACTCGAGTATTTCTCTAGAGCGGGTAGGATGAGCACTGTGACATGTAGATCTAGCTTTGGGGGCGCGGGCATTGGACCTTTCGCGGGGGGTGAAGTTAATGTCGTCCCATCTTCTGGTTGGACTGGGCCTTTTACAGCATGGCTTTTAGAAGAACTATCATCTAACTCTAAGCCTAGAAGACTGACGTCAACATCTTCAGGCCACTCCCCGCGGAACCAGCCTTGATGGATGCAGGCAGCAATTATATCTGAGTCATCAGTATAGATGTCTGTACCCCACACACCTCGGCGAGCGGTGATTTCCTCTCTAGAAGTTGGTGAGAGGTAAATATGAGGCACCTTAATAGTAAAAGTGCAATTTTCTTGCCCCTCAAACCTTGGCAGAGGAAGGGATGTACTGGCAAAACCACGTGATTCGTGAAGAGAGCGTCCAGGCGACGGAACACCTCTAGGTTTAAGAATAGCTTGGTAGTAACCATGTCCCAGATGGTTCCGAGCCAGATGTGCAACGGAATCAAGGACTGGTTGTGAACGAATGGTTGTTTTCGGCAGTGGAATAACTAAGTTCACGGGCTCTGGAGGCTTCACAGGAGTAATGACATGGTGGTGATGTCTAGGTATATGGTGATGGTGGAGAATAGGAGTTGCAATATCCGGATAGGAGGGGGAGCCTGGGGACGCTTTAGCACCTTTTGATGGTTGCAAGCTGCCTTGTAATGGAGATAATCCTTCATCCGGGCCATCTGGCCGATGGTGATGGTGGTGGTGACTAGTTTGTGAATTTAGTTCCTTGACTGGAGATTGAAGTAAAGAGACATACTGATGGTGATGGTGACTTGGGTGATGGTGATGAAGTTTGGTGCGTTTCGCTCGGCTACTAGGAGTTAATCGACCGTTGCTGCTTTCATCGTCTCCTTTGCTATCCTCCTCTTTTAGTTTCCTCCGTCTAACACCCCCTCCTCTTGAGGAGGTGCGTGCAAGGCCATGCCCACCATTTCTTTCTGTTGGTGAATCCTGCAGTAGGAGACCGTCAAGGTCTTCACGTCGTAATTGCGACGAATTTAGGAACGGCAGTCCTTGTGCACTGGTAGTACTTGGACTCGAAATACTCAGGGAACTGCCTACTCCACTACCAATACCAGAGAACATCCTTCCAAACTCGCTCTTGATGCCAGGCTCACCACCTGGGACACCTGGCTGGGGTTGTGCACCCTGGACTGCCTGTGGAAGCGGTGAAGCCCGCCCCTTTCGGTTAATTTCTTGCACTCCCAAGAATCCTCGTTGTTGCATCTGTTGAGGATCTTCGGCGGTTCTCCTAGTAGGCGATTCTTGCGGTTGATACTGTCCATTTGGCCTGGATGTGCCGTATACAGGTTGCTGTAACTGCTGCTGTTGTTGCCGCTGCTGCTGTGCTAAACGCTGATGCTCTTGAATGGAAACATCAAGATGGGAAGCAGGAGGAGAAATATGTTGTGGCGGCATTGATGCCGGTTGAAGGCTGGGAGGATGGCGAGGATCATTTGCTGGATAAGCTGAAGGGCCAGAATACTGTCTAGTGGGGGTATTGTATTCGTGTCCGTTCATACGTGGTGGTTGCTCTTGGACCCGCCTTTCCGAGGCTGTATTTGGTCTCTGATGTTCATATCCAGAGCGCATCCATGCAGGTTGCTCTCGTGGCTCAGGTGGCCGATTATAACCACCTTGAGAGTTTCGCTGTGCCATCTGATGTGGATACTCTTGATGTACACTAGCAGAGCGTTCAATTCTCTCACGTTCTTCCCGTTCTCTTTGGATAGTCTCTCTTTCCAATCTCTCGCGCTCGGCATAAGCATAGGCTTGATCTAGATCTTGTCTTTCTATGAAAGTAGATGGCCGCTGATACAGTGCATCATTCCTCACAGGGCGTTCTAGGGGCCGACTGGTATTTTCCACCCTTCTTCCGAAAGAATCGCTATGAATCGGCGTGCGGGATGTATCTGCTAAGCGTGACTGCGGGCCATTAAACGCCGGTTGACTATTTGGTCGAGGAGGAATGGCTGTATTGGGGACTCGGACGGGGCCAGTATCCCTCCTCTCATCAGCAACTGAAACTGATTGAGCCTGGGTTGTCCTTTCTCTATATTGTTGAGGTGTGTTATATTGATGTGTGTCAGGACTTGCAAAATGCCCACCAGGAGGGGAACCCGCGGAATTAACCCTATTATCCCGCGCCCCATATGGTCTCTGGTGTTCAGGGGTTTGAGGGCGTCGGAATGGGGTATAATCGGAACTCGCGGTATTTGTGCGAGGAGATGCATGTGTTGGGCCTGGAAATAAAACTGTTGGTTGAGCAGTCGTGCTCACTGGAGAAGCATATTGAGATGGGGCTTGCTCTCTTGCTGCAGGTGGTCCGCCAAGCATGGACGAAATCGACATGCTACTCCCACCATTATTCGGCGGTCTTATCCCTGGTAGAGACGGCAGCTCTCGACCAGATGGAAACGTTGTCGGAGGTCCAACAGATACAGGTGGAGCACGTGGTGGTGGTGGGCCATATGATTGTGAGTCGTGCCGTGGGGAGTGTTGAAGGGATCGCTCCTGCGGCGACGAAGGTGGAGGCATTCGATTTGAGACATGGCCTATCGATGAAGCACTCTGATGGCGTGAGTGTCCCTGTCCTCCAGCCTCTGACCCATAAGACCTTTGTGGTTGTTGATAGAATGAAGGATCGGAAGGTCGACGTTGGTGTTCTGCATAAGTCGGAGAATTCTGAGGATGCGACGATGGAGGATACGAAGATTGAGTGGAAGATGGATGAAGAGGACTTCGTCCATAAGATGACGTAGTATCTCGCGAAAATGGATATTGCGGTTGTCTTCTTGGGTCCATGGTGTTGAGGATCAGCAGCGCTCTGCTAGATGTTGTCATCCACGAGGAGAATTTTACGCGAAACTGTGTGGTTGATGTGCTGTCTTGCTTCTAGGTCTGAAATGCTGAGTCTTATATAATCTGAAGCTTGTTACCCGTTAGCTTTGAGACCTATAATGTGCAGGAGCTTGCAGATAGCTAACCCAAGCTCAAAAGGCGGAGAGCAGACAGGCCAACGCACACAACAGAAGTCAGTCTACACGCGCATCAACAGAACCATCACAGCATGTGGATAATGGAGCCGAGGTTGGTATACTGTATAGTCGTGATGAGGAGCAGATGCGCCAGTGGGAGAAGGTTCGCAGATGTCGCTGAGGCGGTGGTGGATGGAGGAGGTTGAAGTTTGCACATGCTGCCAGAAATGGATGGGTTGCCGGTATGGGAGCAGGACAACGGCACGCGCTTGCAGATTTGCGGCATCACTGACATCCTGGGGCACAACATCTGCATTAGCGCCGCTAGCGTCGCTGAGAAAGGCACTTGCATTTCCACCCCATGGATAAATCGGGGCTAGCTCCACCCTAGCGCCAGAGCTTATTTTGGACTTACGGACACGGGAAAAGTGCCCGAGAGCTTCGGATTCGGACGCGGCAAACGTCGTCATCACCTAATACACGCGCGGGCCATAGACGACCATAACCGCCTCATCCAACGACCACGACGGTGAAAGAGGGAGGAAATGCAGTAGCAATAAGTATTACAGTATCTAGAAGGATATCTTCTGTGTTGTGCGGTACCTGCGTCGGAAATAGGAGCCTTATCGAGTCGACTTGAGAAACCCTGTTTCTGGGCCTCTCTCGTATGAGCAGGATCCCGAAGAAACACCCGGCTACCAGCTGGTGATACAATATTACCATCAAACGTTCGGAAGAACCGTTATTTGTACGTCTGCGGAGCTATATCCGTTTCAAACAGTCTAGCAGAGATCAAGGAAGTGCTTATCGGACGGACACGAGTGGAAGAAGCTCTTGCGGTGGGAGGAGGATTCACCTTCAATTAGCTACTACATACTTATTCTAAGGCCTTTGCCTATATAATTCCATACTATAAATGGGTGCTTATGACAGAATTTGAGGCGGAAAATTTAGCAAATAACATGGAGAGGTCCGCCTCAGCATCTGGGCTCCTACCACTACCTGGCTCCCCTGGATCATCATGGGCGATTTATAAGGCACGGCTAAAAGCTGTCTTCCAAGGAGCAGACTCTTCGGTTCTAATAGCCTTCTGGCTATTCGGTAAGCCTAACTTTCTTCTACGATTGATAAAATACTAACGCAACTTATTAGGACTGATAAACAATGTTCTCTACGTAATAATCCTGTCCGCTGCTCTTGACCTAGTCGGCCCCTCTGTCCCCAAAGGCGTTGTCCTCTTAGCAGATGTTATGCCCTCGTTCCTGACGAAACTCATTGCCCCATACTTTATTCACAAAGTCCCATATGCAGTTCGGATCCTTATTTTCGTGGCACTCTCGTCGGGTGGAATGCTGCTCATAGCCCTCACACCGGGAAATGATTCCGCAGACGCCATCGCTACAAAATTAATCGGAGTGGTACTTGCAAGTCTTAGCAGTGGGGGAGGTGAATTAAGTTTCCTGGGTCTGACGCATTACTACGGGCACTTCAGTCTCGCAGCATGGGGAAGTGGTACAGGTGGAGCTGGACTTGCAGGAGCTGGGTTGTACGTTCTGCTCACCACTACCATAGGGTTTAGCGTCAAGAGTAGCCTGCTTGCGTCTGCATTCCTTCCAGGAATCATGCTCTTAAGCTTCTTCTTCATCCTCCCTCGTGGTCCCCTTCATTTTGCACAAAATGGCAAGGGGTACCAGGACATTCCAACAGTAGAAATTGATGATGAGGATATCGAAGACATTCCTCCTTCCTCTGCAGCATCAAGCCTCCTTGCTCCTGGTCCCTCGTCTGTGTCAGAAGCGTATAGGTCATACTCTCCACGCTCATCCTCACCTACGCACAGCACTCATAGACCTGTACCAAAATCAACTCTCTTAGTAAACCTACGTCGCGCTCGAGCTCTCTTTTTTCCTTACATGCTTCCACTCCTACTAGTCTACATAGGTGAATACACGATAAACCAAGGCGTGGCTCCAACACTCCTCTTCCCTCTTGCTTCGTCTCCATTCAGCACCTATCGCTCCTTTTACCCCTTTTACAACTTCCTCTACCAAGTTGGTGTTTTCGTCGCACGATCATCAACACCCTTCGTCCGAATCCATAGCCTCTATCTACCTTCTATGTTGCAGCTACTCAATCTTCTTTTGTTGACTAGTCAGGCGTTGTGGGATTGGATACCAAGTGTATATTTAGTTTTCTTGGTCGTCTTTTGGGAGGGGTTACTTGGTGGTGCTGTGTATGTTAACACTTTCTCGGAAATTTTGGAAAATGTTCCTGAGGAAGACCGAGAGTTCAGCTTGGGGGCCACGAGTGTAAGTGATAGCGGTGGAATTTGTATTGCGGGCTTTATTGGTATGGGGATGGAAGTTTGGTTATGCAACTGGCAGGTTGACAGAGGTAGACCTTGGTGCAGGACATTGAAATGAAAAATGAAATCTTAAATTCAAAGAACTCACCTGAAAGGCTGAAACCATTAGATTATTTATTATTCTATTCCGGTATTAATGATAGCTAGAGCATTATAGTAGGTAAGCATTACGGTTCCAACAGTCTATCGAATGACTTCCCCTTCAGTGCCAATTTCTTCTAAAATACCATTCCCATCTAACAAGCCTCCACCTGTAGTTTTCTCACCGGCTATCCATACTTCGTGAAATCTAATAGTCTCATCGCTAGCAGCTACTACGATGCAGCCTTCATCCACAGAGCCGGTTCTATGATCGCGATCCTGACTGGACTTTTTGTTTGAACAGCTGGGATATGGAATAGCGCAAAGTGCTCTATCCTCACTGTTCCACGGAATCCCGCAAACCTGCTTACATTCAGGCCAGGAAAAAACTGCAATCTTAAAGGGGTGCGCTTGTGCTGCAAAACCGAATGTTGCAACAATTTCTCGTCGGATGGTGGACCAGATAAGAGATGTAACTTGAGCAGAGACATTAATCATCGCAAGACAAGTTCCTGATGTTGTGCGAAAAAAGCGTATACACTGGTCACGATTCCCAGCTCCTGTGGCAACAAGGCTGTCTTGCCAGGGACAGAAAGCAATTGCTTTCACTGCCGCCGTATGTTTCCAACAGTGTTTCTCCGAGAGATGGATAATTCTCCTGATTCCAGGTCTAGTTTCAAGATTGTAAATCGGAGCATTCTCGATTAGAGATCCAGCAATAAAAACGGCATCTGCAGTATCTGCAGCATACGGTTGATCGATAATGGCAGTGTCATATAGGCAACAGATGTCGTCGTTACCACCAGTAGCAAACATTTTACCATTTAGTGACCAGGAAAGACCACAAATCTTCTCCGTGTGGGTTTTAATGCTCGCAACAAGAGTCATCGCTCCTGACCAGTGATATTTGAGGACTTCCAAAGAGGTTGGCCACTCCACGGTATAGATAAACAAGTTCCCAGCATCATCTCCTATGAGCAGATCTTCATGTTCGACTATGACCCTAGCTCTATGTGGGTTCCGAGAACGCCTCATAGTAATCATAGGTTTCCAAGCAACGCATGCAATGGGATATGGATGGCGAACCGTAAACCGAGGATACATAAGGTCACACAAAGATCTCAACCTCACTACACCGTCAGATCGCCCATACGCAAGGATACATTTACGTCCTTGATGGGATGAAAATCCCAGCGATGTCAGCCATCCGCCACCAGGTGTTGCATCATCTAAAGGAGTGACACCGTTCATTTCCGACCAGATATATAATGCATTGCCTAAGCCGACTGCGATTGCATGGCAAGTGAGCGAATAGGCAAGTAATGTACAATAAAAATCATATCGGAGACCAGGGGCATCAAGAACTCTGCTGAGAGTTAGTTACGCTTATGAAGATCATGTTGTGGTTCAACTTATTTAAATGGGATCGACGGTATGGGATAAAGTTGAGCAGTTGAAAACTCTACTCGCAGTTTAGTGTCAGCGGTGAACAAGAGGAAAATGTAATGCATAATTGGATGCACCTACTAGGCTGTAGTATCCCGCGGGTCCATTCCGTGCCAGTCCATACAGACTTTATCCACGATCCCAGGTGGGGTTTATGAGCTAATCCACCAGACTTGGTTGAGAGAATGGCTGAGCCATGAAATTCAAGCACTTTTTTAATTCTATCGATTTCAATTGCAGCAGCTAGTCGGTCCTCGTGCCTCTCTTTCTCCTCTTCAGGTGTCAGGCAGACAGTGCAAAACGGTGCTCTATAAAGAACAGCCTCAGTCTGATTCCCTGCTTGGCCGGCTGCAACACCAGGGCTAGCTGCTGCAAGCCCACCAACTGCCCATACATCACCAATGCTAACCTATATATTATATCAATACTAAATGTACTAATTTGGGGAAGAATAGAAAGTTAAGCCCAATTTCGGCTATACTTACCTGGCGTCTGCCACCTTGCAGGAAAGGGTCATTATAGTCACTGAGGATTATTGTTTCTTATTATATTAGTGAACAATATATAGCCACAGATTATTAACCATACATACCCAGATTCTCACTTCTGACATTGGAAGAAAGGTCTTCACTGTGACCTGGCCGAGACTGAGGCGAGTTTGGCAGAAGGGGGCTAAACGGGTCACTGCTCGCCGCTTGATTGCGTAAAATCCGTTCTCTTGGAGAAAGAGTGAGAGGGTCTTTATTGGTACGATAGTTTTGGGTTGGTGACTGTAGTTCTGACACTCGATTTGGTACAAAGCGGTCTGGATATCTACAGGATGATGGAGTCCTTGGACTGGACGATGACAGTAGTGGTAGGGGCCTTCGAAGGAAGTCTTTTTGGCCCCCTGAGCAATTAATACTTAAGGCAGGCCTTGTGCTCGCTATGTTTTCTGGGGATATTCGAACTCCATCATAGTGTTTCTCGACGTTTTCTACCGATAGAACCTGATCCACTGCGCAGCCTTNAAAAAAGTTACTAGAGCAGATATGGTTGAAGGAATATGAAAACTTACCAGAAATAGATCCCTTTGTCACTGGGAAAGTAACAGAGGAGCAAGATGAATAACCTGAATCTGAAGAGATGGAAAGTCTCTTCTTTCTCAAAGGAAAGGACTGGGCAGAGTCGATGGACGACATCTTATAAAAAAGACCAGATGCNAAAAAAAGAGTGTAGATAATAAAAAAAGTTGAACTACCAACCCTGCCTCCTGACTAAACGATTGTTAAGAGAATATAAAAGAATGTCACTTAAACCCCCAAAACAGTTTCCTGGAAAGTTTTGGAACGACTATTAGACTTAATGCCCCTCTATTCAAGACAGCGAACGCGGGCGGGCCTGGGATTGCCGGTAATGGGGTAGGAAAGCCGTGAGGTAAAGACTGTATAAGTCCCAGGAGCTTGTTGCTTTTGATATTAGTTATACTGATAAGTTAGTCAAGTGATCATAATGTCCGACTGGACATAAAGAGAGTTGAGAGAATATAGAGATGGAGGGGCTTCATGACGTCTGCCTGTACTAAGTCGCTTATCGATTACGATTTAGGTCGCGACTTCCTCAACTTCTAGACCACTACAAGGGATCGTCTCTTCATAGTCGCAACTCCTTACCGCCGCTGTGGTATGGACAGTTGTAGATTACCAATATGGCAAGCGTATGAATTATATACCTTGCGCTTGAAATCCGCAGCTAATGTCGTGGTAGCATGGCATGCCTAGGCCTCTGACAACAGAGAGAAGAACAGAACAAACGCGACTGAAAGAGCAGAAGAGGATCAAGGAGTATAAAGAGCTTGTCAGTTTAATAGAAACAAAGGTAAGGCCCTCTTCTACTTGATCTACTTGATCACCTAAGCTAATGGGCGGTTCCAATCAAGATCGCAGAACGCCAGTACACGAAAGAGGTACTTGAACTCACTTCGAAGCTACTTAGAGAAAACCCCGAATACTATACAATATGGAACGTCCGCAGACGCTTGCTAATATATGGCTTATTCTCCAAACCATCGGATTCATCATTGCCCTCGACGGGGTCGCAGACTTCTTCTCTGACCGGCACTATCACAGCCTCTTCCGAAGAGTCCTCCACATCTTCGTCGATGACGACCCCTCCCAACCCCGACTCCCAGAATCATGGGAAGAATGGTACAACTCTTGGCCTAATTACAGCAGATCTAGAATTTTTAGTGCCTTTACTCGTCCAATATCCGAAATGCTATTGGATTTGGAATTACCGGCTCTGGTTACTTGATCAAGCGAAGGAGCGGCTGGATATCCCAACTGTGAAGAAGCTCTGGCAACAAGAATTTGGTTTAGTAGGGAAAATGTTAACAAGAGACAGTCGGAATTTCCATGGCTGGCGTTACCGAAGACTTATAGTAGCTCAGCTTGAGAGTCCAGAATTGGAAGGTCACAGTATGGTTGAACAAGAGTTTGAGTATACAACAAAGATGACAAGAATCAATTTGTCAAACTTTTCAGCATGGCACGCTCGTAGCAAGTTAATTCCCAGACTACTTAATGAGCGACAAGCAGATGATGAAGCGAGAAGGAAATTCTTAGATAATGGTGTGTATTACAATCATGCATGTCTTTTGATCACGATTAATACGAGTATAGAATTCGATATAATGAATCGGGCATTATGGACTGATCCTACAGACCAATCATTATGGTTTTACCAACAATTTCTCATGACCACTCTGACTAACTACGTCGGACACGCAACTATTACACCAAACTTCACCACGGAGGATCGTATAGAGTACGTTACACGCCAACTGACAAATGTTAAGGATATGCTTGAGGGAGCAGAAGATTGTAAATGGATTTACAATGCATTGGTAGAATATACTATAGCATTATGGCGGATGCAAGATCGCTTGCCTGAGGAAGACGAGAAGCAAGAAGTGAAGCTTTGGTTGGCCCAACTCAAACAATTGGATCCTTTTAGGACCGGTAAATGGGATGATATCGAGACATCATTATGATTCGACAGAGAATCAAACAAAATCAATGCGAGTCTAGTTTGCCAGAGCGAGTGTATATGGGTATTCAAAACCCCCTTACAAGTACGAAGAAGCACCTTGTCTGACTCTACTTTCAGGATCTTTCGAGTGCTCCAATAAACTTTAAACAAATAGCTATAATTAAGATTGTGGTTATGCTCATCTTACACATACAAATTCTCTCATGAAGTATACATCGCTAAGCATTTCCATTCCTAAAGGAATACATGACATGACAATCAGTCCTATAATGCATTCAGTAACAGGTAACATTTAAAACAAGAAGCACTATGCAACCTCCACAGCAAGGGTATATAAGGTTCGAAGTAGATTACATAAGGATCCAAAATCATCAGAACATGAATTTGATCGCCTAGAGCAAAAGATCGAGGAAGAGAACTCAAGTTTGCACGTGCTCCTCCCTTCCATCTTGCCAGCTCGTGCAATTAACGCAGCGAAGTGCCTAGCATAATTTTAGCAAACATCTCATCTCGTAAAATTTGAACAACAAAAATCGGTAGCTGCTTACCTTTACACTAATTCGTTTCCTGCAGAATTTACACTTGACTGTATGTTTAATAATAGAGTCTTTAGACAAATATTCATATAAACTCGCAAGTGCATACAATGCAAGTCCAACTCCAGCAAAGTTCAGAATCTTATTTAGAAATTGCCTATCGATTGATCAACTAATGGAAATTTGGAAATATTTTTATATATAAACGGAATGAAGACATACCCGTAACCCATGACAACAGCACCGTCATCTTGAGCTTGCTTCAGTGTATTATAACCATGATACTTCTGGTAGTGTGGTCCTTTTTTTAGGACTGCAAATTTCTCATCCAGGTTCTTAGACATAAACGGAAGAAGAGAGAGGGGTGGTAGAAGGATCTCTGAGACAAATGAAGTCACAACTGTTGTGAATCCTGCTGCAAGGCTAAAGAGTATTGATTATTTAGCTTCTCAACTTTAATAACATCGGCGATGTTATTTGATAATGAGCAAGTAACTGGGATTTTAAATCGAAAGAAAATTAAGGGGGAAATGTGAGGTATAACATACATCAATCCTACAGCAACTTCAAGCACATTATCCTGGAGTACAAAATCGGCGAACCCATCCCACATCTTCTTGCCTCGCTTCTGGACTTCTTCTCCAAGCTCACCGACATGGAGCAGAAGATCTCTGCTATTTTCCCGGTGAGGGGGGCTTGGCGAAGACATTTCTACTATATTAGGAATTAAACAAAATTTGAAATGAAATGAGTTTTACAAGACCTAGAAAATAATCAAGTTTCGCTAGCTTTTCAGGTGTTGAAGGACTTGTGGAAATAAGGTTTTGGAAATGGCGGGGGAGCGACAAGGATGAGACAATAAATACCCTGATAGCGACGAATGACGTCGATAGCGGTGACCAGCCTCCCTATTTCTATTTTAAGTTTATTTCATGTTTTCAGGGATTGTCATAGATAAGAAGAAGTAATTTTAAATCTCAGTCTAGATCTTTTGCTTAATATCATCTTCAATCTTATTTAAACGCCTTCTTGGCACACTTATGTAAAGTAAATCCAATGATAAATATGTCAGAAGGCGGTTATTTGCAAGTATTACATCTACTGGCTTCCAAGCCACCCTCAATAGAATTGCAGTACAGCATACAGGCAAATTTTGCTTTGAAAATATTTCTCTTCATTTTGAAATTATATTATAACATATCGATAGATACTCTCTTCAATTAGATTAATCGGTTTTTCTAAAACATCTGTGATTCCTCTTTAGTTGCCATTGCATAGTGCTACGACCTTGCTTGAACCCTGACCAACCAATCCATCTAGATACGCAAGCAGGGTCTCCACAGGAATCATATCCATCAGGCCCAGGCTAGGGTTCGAACTTCTTAGAACCTCACCCCCCCAAAGAACGCGAACATAATACTCGTGTGGTGGAATTGGCGAAGAAGTAGGTGTTGGAGTAATAATGCAAGAGCATGCAGAGGAGACTCTTGAAGGAGAACCACCGCAGTTAGAGGCAAAGTCGGGGACTGTTGTGCTCGGGGCCGAAGTATAGCCGGGGCAAATGCTGGATGCAGCAGCGGAGGACTGAATGAATTGTCTCAGGCAGTTATCATGGTTGCAGTTGGGGGCAATCACGGTAGGAGTTGGTGTAGCCGTTGCTGTTGGAGTTTTCTTGTAGAGCTCGAAAATCACCTCCGAACCCATTCCTGGCCAGACCATGGAATCAACTTGAAGAACAGAGAGGACTCTGGACATCGAACCATCGTGAGCAACATTGTGTCGGTAGATCACATTGCTCTCACCGCTGATGAGATCTCGAATATGTTGAGTCAATGAACCGAAAAAGACACCCATGCTACCAGCACTAGCTACGAGACTTCTCGGGTCATCACGGTATATGTAAGAATATTCATAGTTTCCAAAGCGATAGACCTCGTCAGCAATATCTTGAGTAACACAGGTAGTTGAGTTGGCACCGTTGACAAGCTTGCAAGGCAGAGGTTTCTGATGACATTGTCGTGCTGAGAGGTTATCAAAGTAGTGGTCAAAGCTAGCGTGGAACCCACCATCGGTCGGTGAAACTCCAGAAATGTTATCCAGTGTGGCGTAAAGAGATGAAGCTGCAGTTAAATGAGCGGTCCAGTTGGCGCCGGATTCGATACTTCCGAAAAGGTTAGATGATGTTGGGCATGAATAGGTTGGCTCCAAGGAGTCAAATCCACTAGGCTGGATACTTATTAGATTCGAGTACGTTTTGCGTATAAAGAATGATAATAGATGATAGATGATTCATACCTCAATCAACAGTGGATAATTTCCCTCGGTATCAAACATGCCATTCATGACCATGCCTGCAACTTCGCTGGTAATGACGTTTTGAGTAACTTTGAATGAGATTTGGTCATTCAAGTTATCTGGTAAGAAGTGTAGCAAGTCGTGATATACACCATACAAATCTTGCCCGTGCTTCCAGGAATCATCAAGGCCAGCTGCTGTAATCTGAGGGAATTGGCATGACCCTAAGAATCCACTGGGCTTGAATGGATTGGTAGGTGAGAGATAGCCTTGCCAATATGAATGAGCAGACTTGTTCCCGGATGCAGGTTGTCCATAATAGAAAAGGCCCTCGTCATCACAGTCCCAACCGTAGGATTCAACTGGAAAAGAGTTTGAGGCATAAACTGTGCGCTTATGATGCCTGTGGATCTGAAAGCACCGCATTAGCGGGGATGATTGGCGTATGGCTTGATAAGGTAACTCACAATTTCAACATATTGAAGCTCATACTCGGAAGACGGCTTCACATATTCCGTAGGACGAGCATGAGGCATATTACACCAATTATAGACTCCATACTGGGAATCTGGGACTGTGGAGCTATTGAAAACCCAACCATAGATACCGGTTCCATCGACAACCTGCGTGAGGTTGTTAATTGCACTGGCATTTGGTGCGTGCCAACTTAGATCAACGGTTGAAGCCATGGCTCTATGACGCTCAAGTGAAGCTGCAACACGAGAGATGAAGCTCAATTGAAGATGTGAGGAGGTGCCGATCTGCACAATCAATTGCACTAGTAATATAATACCAAGTGAGAGAATGAGCTTAGTTGCCCGGCTTGCCCCTGGAGGAGTCGAAGGCCATGCTGGGGGAGCCATCCATTTTTATAGATGGGTGTCGACCTTGGAGGACCCCGCCCTCGAAGACCACGTTTTTCCCAGGTTCCTGAGGGCTGGGCCACGAACTGCTACCCCTAGCTACGGGGAATCGACGTCTTGGCCGTACACGCAAGTGCTGGGATAGCAAGAAAACAAACTATCGGGTTGTTGACGTTGACATGGGATCGATTGCATTTGAGGTTGGCCAGAGTATGACGCCAGCTCCTACTAACGTTCAAGTGGGCAGTTGACAGGGCGCTCCACGGGCCTGGGACGTGTGATCCCACAGGATAGATCCTCAAGCGAGCAGAGGTCTGGCGATTGTGCCAAGATGAGGTCGTTCTCCTGCGAGAGATGTTATTGCAATCATGGAGGGTTGCGCCGGCCGCTGCACGTGCAAAATGGTGGGCATTGAATGGCTTTTGGGGGTTCCCTCCAGCGGCCCAGGTCATCTGCAAGGGCCCGCACAGGACCCAGAGCGCGCTAGAACAGTGTTCAGACCTGCCAAAACCATCCCGTCCTCCATCAGACNTTTTTTCCATAGTTCCCTTCAATCTAGACAATTCTGATTAATAAAATGAACAAACAGCGAGTTTTTATTCTCGCACCTTCTTAATGAATGAAGGAAGGATACTTCCTCTCTGCATTTCTAAAAGCATCTGTGGCATCCGGCCATTCTGAGATTCTAATGGTCCTTTAACTGATATGAGACGTACAGGGGTCTCATCAGTTATGCGAAGAGCGTAATTTTTTGTTGCTATAGATTTCTATCTTTGCTCTATGATGCAAAAGCTTTTAAGTACAGACATGAGCTATATTATTAACTCACGCTCATCAAGAGGCGCTCACCTCTCAAAGTTGACACACCCTTTGAGTGATATGAATGATCCAACTTTAAATTGAGCGTGGTACTCCATGGCTGTTCTCATGTATGAGGTCATGATATATTAGGTTGACAAGCCTCTGAATATCTATCATCGAGAATACCTACGCAAACGATCCATATAAGAGACAGCATAGTAATTATTGCTATACACAGTTAGACAGATTGATCTCTGAAGATGGTTTCGGAGCTCTTAAGCCGTACCTCCGTATCCGTCTTGAGATGGCCCAAGCTCCCACACAAATGAACCTAACGGCCGGCGTCCTGAGGCAGGACTTCGCGTCTCCTATTCAAAGAAACGCGACTTGACAACTCAACTTACCTCGCAAGCTCACCACCTCCTACGATCCGCTCAGATCCTTACATGCAGCTTCTCCGACAGTATTTTCGATGATTTTATAACATGGCTGAGCTCGCAGTAGGCCAGGTTGTGCAACTGAAAGAGGGCGTGGTTGGAACGGTCCGCTATTTAGGCCATACACACTTCGCAACAGGCGATTGGATTGGGGTTGAGCTCGAAGATGGAGGCGGAAAGAATGATGGAAGTGTACAAGGAGAGCGGTACTTTGATTGTGCCATGGGTCGCGGTATGTTCGTGAGGCCTACAATCGTTGTACGCATTCTTGAACAGCCTGCTCCAGTCGCCCCGAAACCTGCAAATGTCTCCACGACTAAAAGAGTTGGGAGACCTGCCAGTGCTGTTAATCCCGGCGCCGGACGGAGGATGAGCTCTGTTGGAGCAAAGCGTATGAGCATGAATGCTGCTAGTCCAAGTCCTGCTACCAGAGCGCCAAGGCCCTCCAGTGTAATTCGAGTAAGTTTATGAAACATGTCTATACAACATATCTAACTTTATAAATCAGTCTCCGACCAAATCCCCTACTAAACAGTTGACCTCCGGAGGCACTTCTAGTACTTCAAGTCCACGAACTGGTACGCCATCTGCTGGAAGGCCGCAATCCATGTCAATGTCGAAGCCAAAGGCAACCACACCGGCGAATCGTACTTCTATGGGCCCGCCAACTGGACGAGCATTAAGACCTTCTCTATCTGGAGGCCCAGGAGTGGGTAATCGAACTTCTAATCCTCTATCGAATCCTACAAGTAGGCGCGCTTCACTCGCACCTAAACTAGGGGTACGCAGGATAGGAGACCGAATAGGATCAATTGGGAGTCAGATGAGCGGCGGCGGCCAAAGCAATGAAGGCGGGGCAGATGAAGATAGTGGAGACACTTTATCTCCGTCTGGTATTAGTCCTACCCTCTCAAAGCATGTTTCTCCTCTAGCTGCTAGGAATGCAGGATCTGTGGCAAACCGATCCGTATCCGGTGGAATGGGTGCTGCATCTCGAGAGATCGAAGATCTGAAGACTAAGCTACGATTGATGGAGAAGAAGCGCCTGGAGGACCGAGACAAATTAAAGGCTTTGGAGCAGATGCAGGCCGAGCGTGATAAGTTCAAAGAAATCATCGAAAAGCTACAGGCTAAATATCGGCCACAACAACAGGAAGTAACGGATCTACGAAAAGAGCTGAAAGAAACACAGGAGAAATTAGAAGAAATCGAGAAGGTTCAAGCTGATCACGATGATATAGTTGAGATGGCAACCTTGGATAGGGAAATGGCTGAAGAGACCGCAGAATCTTTGAAGACGGAATTAGAGGCGCTGAAAATGAGGACAGAAGAGCTAGAGCTTGAGGTGGAGGTTCTGAGAGAAGAAAATGCAGAATTAGGAACCGAGATGAGCCCTGAAGAGAAGGCTAGTCAAGGTTGGTTACAGATGCAGCGTAGTAACGAGAGGTTGAAAGAGGCACTTCTACGATTACGTGACATTGCAGAGCAGCAGGAAGAGGAACTGAAGGATGAGATCAAAAGCCTTCAAGCAGAGTTGCGTGAACTAGGAGGTGTCAAAGAAGAGTATGAAGCTGTCAAAGAGAAACTCACTCAATCTACGGCAAACATTGAGGACCTTCGTCAGCAGCTGGATGATGCTTTGGGCGCCGAAGATACAATTGAAGAGCTTACGCATAATAATTTAAGTATGCAGGAGCAGATTGAGGAACTCAAAGTCACCATAGAGGACCTCGAGAGCCTGAAAGAGTTAAATGACGAGCTTGAAATCAATCATGTGGAAACCGAAAAGGAGATGCAGGAAGAGATAGATTTGAAGGACAGCATCATTAGCGAGCAAGTGCGACGCGTCAACCAGCAGGAACAAGCTATGGAAGATATGGAATACATGTTATCACGCTTCCGTGAGCTTGTGACAAACCTACAGAGCGACTTGGAAGATATGAGGGCCTCGCACGCCGTCAGCGAGACAGAATCTGAACAGCTAAACAGCAGATCTCGAGCGATGATGGATTTGAATATGAAACTTCAAGTATCTGCTTCGAAGACCCAGATTAAGACAATTGATCTCGAGTTACGTAGGCTTGAGGCGCAAGAGGCTTCAGAACACCTTGCGATCGTGCAACTATTTCTTCCCGAAGCATATCAAGACGACCGAGATTCCGTTTTGGCACTCCTTCGTTTCAAGCGTGTCGGATTTAAGGCAAATCTCTTGCATGGATTCATCAAAGAAAGAGTCAACGGACAAGGCTCAGATGGTCATGAAGATGATGTCTTTGCAGGGTGTGATGCCATGGATAAACTAACATGGGTCGCCGCAATGTGTGATCGATTCGTTAATGCTATCAGCTGCTGTAACATTGAAGAGTTTGCTAAATACGAGGGAGCATTATACGAGCTTGAACCAGTGGAGAGAGCTCTAAACGCTTGGATTGATGGGCTAAGACGAGATGAACTAAAAGAGAAGCAATGTGCTGATGAGCTTCATCGTACAATTGCGCTTATGACTCATCTTGCCGAGGTTCATATTTCAGATACTCTCGCAAGCTATGCTGATGATATTCATATGCGGACTGTCGTTATGCAAAGTCAGCTCGAGAATGCAGCCGCCGCAATATCAATCACTAAAGGAATGGTACAGAAAGTCGCTCCAAATAGAGGTGATGAAGAGGAGCTTGCCCACCACTTTTCTCGCAAGACTGGATCTGCTATTGACTTGACCCGTAGTGCTAAGGTCATTGTCGGGAAAGCTGTTAGATCTCTTGAGGAAATGAAATCTAGATCATTATCCATGACGCCGGATACTCTTCAGCATTTCGAACAATGCGAAGCCACCACTCAAGAATTGGCAGCATTCTCTCGTCGCATTGGTGAGGATATCCACACTCTTCTGAGCGAGGAAGGGCGAACGGAGCCATTCACATACCAGGAAATCCAGAGTACTTTGTTCAGCACCACATTGGCTGTATTCACTTCTTCCGAGTCCGACCTCTTCTCTACATACTTAAACAAGCTACGGACTCTGACCAATGCATTAGTAGACCTTGCTGCTCTTGCATCGGACTTGGAGATGACGCAAGAATTCGAAAGACTTCCCGCTCCTTGGGTACTTCGATCTCAAGAGCTGAAGTCTTCTAAGACCGTTCCGGTGGATACTGAAGAAGAGATACGGCGCCTTAGGGATGACAATCATGAGCGTGCAAGACTTATAGCAATAAGAGACAAGACCCTTGAAGAAGCGTCGGTCAAGATTGAGCTTCTAGAAAGTCGCATGAGAGATGCCGCCAAGAAAAATGAACGTATCCATGAATTGGAAAAGAACATTCAAGACGCCAAGCAACGTGAGCTTGAGTTAACCGAGTCAGTTGAGACACAAAACAAGGAACTAAGCACGCTGGAAGCAGAGAAGGAGAAGTGGAGAAAGATTGCTGAGCAGGCTAAGGTGATCGGAGAAGTTTCTCCAGGCTCTAAAGCTGGTCAAGAACGTGCGGTCGCCACTGCACGTGAAATGGAAGCATTGCGAACTGAAATCAGTGATGTACAAGCCGCTGTACGGTATCTCCGGGAGGAGAATCAGCGTGCACGGGTTACGGATTCTCATAACCTGTCTTGGCTAGATGAGCCATTGGTCAAATCCAAATCCCAGGAAGAAGAGCGCAAAGCCCTTGTTCTAGCTGAAGGCCAAGATGTCCTTAACGAACTGCTTAACCTGACAAAGACTGCAAATATGTACGATCTCAGTAAGGTACCGAAGAACAAACTTAGTTGGCGGCCAGCGAAGACGACTCCAAGATATCATGTGGAGAAGCAGAAAGAAGACTTTGAGGCTTGGAGGAGCTGGGAATTGTCTGTCATCAAGAAGGCCCAGGTCTTGTCTGAGAGGGATGCTAATCGTAGAATTGAGCGTCGAAATCGGAGTCGATTAGCAAAGGTTGAGCTCAGATTACCACAGTTAGAGGGGAAAGGTGTGGGATACAGGGAGGTAGAAATTGTGAATCCTGAAAACTTTGACGGATTCAGAGAAGGTCTTGGCTTTGTTTAATTACGACTATGATATACCCTGAACAAATGTAGCGCTCATCGTCGAAATTTATTTTGTATGATTCATTGGTCTTGTGTTCTGTCCGGAAAAGATTCTTCCAAAGGAGTTTTGGTTTGTTGCGATACAGGGGGGTCGTTACAGGATAGACTTGATTAGTTCTGTTATATCCATGGGGGGGAAGGAATAATACCAGACCATCGAATCTTTAGTCCCAATATTGCTAAAATAATATAATTTCCATATGCACTATCTGTTGACCCTGGTCAAGGGACCATTTTCTGCCCTTGTGACACGAAACGGTGCCACTCACGTGCTGTCGCGATGGAATCCCTGGAGGACAAATATGGCATCTTACACGTAGCTATGCCTTGCATTTCCAAACCCCACAACGCATGGGGGTAAGTTATAGATTTATGATGGCGAGATTATTATAAATTAGAGAACTCCCGAGCGATAACTGTGATCATATCCATTTCAAACTATATACCCTTATGAATTAGCATAATGCGCCTCTATATTATTCTGGCCTGCTGTGCCGCCGTAGCAGCTGCATCGAATGTCCCAGGGAAAGCATTTGATCGATTTTTAACCATATGGCTGGAAAACGAAGTGAGCTAGCACTTGTATCATAGATATCGATTTAGTGGTGCTAACTGAAGCATATAGGACTTTTTAAAAGTAGAACAAAACTCGGATATTCAAGAGCTTATGAAGGAAGGCATTCTTCTAACACAATACTATGCCCATACACATCCTTCTCAACCGAATTATATCGCGTCCATAGCTGGAGATTACTTTGGACTTAACCATGACGCAGTTGTAACGATTCCTAGCAACGTATCGACGTTGATCGATCTGTTAGATACCAAGAACATAGGCTGGAAGGGTTATTTCGAAGGGATACCCGGACCAGGTTACATGAGTGAAGGGAGTACTGCAGCGGATGGAAACGGGTGGGATTATGTCCGAAAGCATAAGTGGGTCCTCTCCTACTGCTAGGATTAAGCAGAACTTGTTGATTTCTAGCTGAGTTGTTGCTGATCGAAAATAGTCCGTTTATATCATTCGAGAGCATCCACTTAAATGGAACTCGTCTGGCGAATATCCAAAGTCTAGATGACTTCAACGATGATGTTAAAGCGAATACTCTGCCGCAGTACATGCACATGTCACCAAACATGCTAAATGACGGGCACAACACAACACTTGGATTTGCTGCAACATGGTCGAAAAACTTCTTGAAACCTCTTCTTTCCAATGAGCAGTTCATGGAGAAAACGCTTGTTCTTCTTACGTATGATGAGAGCGAGACTTATGAGATCCCTAATCGTATTGTATCGGTCCTTCTGGGAGGAGCCATCCCAACAGAGCTCAAAAGCACCTCTGATGACACGTTCTATACTCACTACTCCATCCTCTCAACCTTGGAAAACAACTGGGGCCTACCCAACTTAGGAAGATATGATGTCGGAGCAAATGTTTTCAATTTTGTCGCCCATAAAACTGGGTACACAAACCAAGCACCATTAGATGTTTCGTCGGTCAACAATTCTCTCTCCTACGCTGGATTCTTGAACAATAATTCGGGCCTATATATGTCACTTCCCCCACCAAATTTATATCTAGTCGGAGCCGGTGGGCAAGGAGTTGAGTCCGAGATAATAAAAACTTGGCAGTCAGCTTTAAACGAAAAGACGCCTTATGATGGGAGTGGAGCCGTGTATGATGGTGGGAATGGGGAAACGAACTTACATGCACCTATATACAAAGATCCAGCCCCAAATGCCAAATGAGAGACGCAACATACCTTTGTTGAAAAGCCATTAGGGCAAACGAATTTAGGAATGACTATATTATAAAGGCGATCTCTGTTCCCTTGATACGGAAAGGGTGGCTATGTCATAATTTAGTTACTTCTGCTTTCTCCTTAAGAATCCAAGGGCGTCAGGAGACGGACTTTTGGAAATTGGACTGCCAATCTACGCGCCTCGGAGTTCCTTCCCGAGAATATGAATTACTCGAGATATCAAGCTTTCAGATATTTGAGAGCATATATATATCAATATATACATGGATCCTGTTAGAACCGATTTGGAAGGAGGATGATAGATTTTTAGAAAGATATGGTAGAAGTCTCATGAGTAAGAATAAGACATAGTGCGGGTTTTGACTATTCTCTTTCGTACACCTCTGCGTGAACAAGCCCATAAAATTCAAAAGTGAATACAAAACAGTCCTTATGATAAAGGAACCGGCTCGATATAAAACTATATTGCTAGAATATAATTAACTGTTATCTAGATGATCAGATTACTTTCATTCTATAATCACGCACTGTGTAATTTGTGTAGTCGGTGCAACACATGTCTTCCATCTAATTTAGGCAGATATTTTATTTAGCAGTTATAATACAAAATGCTAATTTGAAATTACAGAAAGATTATTTAATCAAAGGTTTTAGCTAAAACAATCGCAGTGCATCATAGTAAGAGTAAGTAATGTGTAACACAATTATCTAGTAATTAAATTAGATTGAATCAATCATAAGTGATATAACATCGTTTACGTGATTGAGTTCAAACGTTGTGATATAAAATGAATTAATTTGGGCTTAATGTGAGCGAATCTCATCCATAACCCCAATAAAAAATTATACACATCAATTTTATCGACGGAGAACGGAGCATCCAGATCGCATTTGCGTAGGGGAAAATTAGAGGCATAAATCTAACGCAATGTAGATTGCACTACCTAACATCACTATCTCTATCTATCGTCATTTCTTCCTCCCTGGTGATGTGACCGCCATTCCTACACTAAAAGAATATGGTTATTCCACCCTCTTTTCTAATATAGCAAATGACCAAGACTAAAAGGACTATGCAGGCTGCAGGTGCAAGGGTCACGTTGATAGTATTGGTAGAGGAGGCGCTGAATTGAATAAATCCCCCAACTTGACGTTCCTGGATGGGATTAATTACAGGTTCTTGAATAACAGCTAGAGCCAAGGTGATCATGGCTACTAGGATAACCAAGCGGACAATGTGTTGTCTCATGGTGTCAAAATTGAGCATGGAGTCTTTTTCAGTTATGACGATATGAAGAGATAGAGATCCACGTAATTGCTATTGAGATTTTTGAGATCTTATTTAAGACTAAGTCTGCTCGTGGATTGTTGAGTTTGGGTTGTGATGAGATGGCTTAAATTATAGTACAAAGGAGGATATGAGCGAGACAGTCCAGCAAGCCAATAATTATTGAGAAAATGATTCACCAAAATCGACCCAGATCAATGGTAACGGGGTATTTCCTTCCATTTATGAACATACTAGTACAAAGTGCTCTTAGTGCTCATTACCGACCTGTTCCTTCCATATTCTTACCAACGGCCCGTCCAAGCCAAATACTGGGTCAAAATTAGGAATTGGAACGGATCTAGCATTAAGAGTTTTCTCTAGAGTTTCTTCTTCTCCAGCTTTGCAGAAATTGTTATCCCAGTGCGGGCTTCCCTGCATGAAGTGAGTATGTTTATTTTTATCATTTGTTTGTTTGTTTGACTGACGTACCTTTGGATATAGTCCTACGTATTCATAATCGTTGCTTGATTCCAGACAGCAGTGTGATACGCCGGCGGGTAATACAATCGTATCTCCGGTATTCAAGTCGACTTCCACCCCTTCATCCTCAGGTGAATCTAGGGGCCCACGCCCCAAAACTTGGAAACGGCATAGCACTCATGAGTTACACTATGGAAGTGGTGTGCTGGGTAATGCTTGAAAACTCCTCCTTTTATCCAGTTATTGGGTTCAATAACCTCACAAGTTGATTCTGGTGTGGGATCTCCAGGCAAGGCAGACCGGTAGACTAGTACCGGGAAAGGGGAATTAGGAACATGCCGGGTTGGCTTTTTGAGGAAATATTGCTCTGGCGGGGGGCGTATTGGAGACATTGTTATATCAACATATGCCTCAAGGGATTGAAGAGAAATAGACTGGAAGAAGCAGAACGAGAGACCTGAAAGTCGACATATCTGATTTGGATAATGGTGGGGTGTGGCTTGGAGCGACCGTCATAGCAATTCCAAAAATGGAATAAGAGTCCCAGAGGTCAAGATGACCGAATCACAGGTGCATCGAATCATTCTCCAGCCTCATATGTTCCGACAGGCTCTGGCCGTTGTGAGAAGAGAATCTTCCACTTCACGATTTCAACAACCTCGAGTTCATTGCTGGAGTCATCGCTCCCGTTGGCGACCTCCCCCGGAGCCTTTCTGCGTATGATGGCTATGGCCTTTGGTAGCTTCTTGACTTCTCCGGTAAGTCTCTGGTGTTTGCCAACATAGAGATATACAGGCTTCATCCAAGAAGTGCTGGTAGGGTCCTCCTTATTGTAATTTGGAAAGACAATGCGTCCAATTGGGATCTCTTGAGGGGTTCTATTGTCTTGATCTGCTGTGTCCGTGAAGGATTCATCTTCAATATACTCCGGGAGATTGATAGTGCCCTGAAGCTCAAGTAGAGCCAGTCCAGTCGGGGTTTGTAGGAGCTGTGGAAGTGGATTTAGTGAGGGTGGTGCTTCAGGTGGTACTCTCTTGCCGTACAAAGGGATGGTAGACATCATGTAATCAACCTGCTAAAGGAATCCAGATTTTAGAGTAATGATTATCAAGATTCCTAATTCCAAGTACGATAGAACTCTCTGCAAAGGAAGTCGTGTGAGCTAGAAGCTACCCCAAGCTGAACTTGAGGACACGTGATATTTCGCGTAGCGATTGAATTATTTATTGCCACGTGATTCCACACGCGACCAAAAATTTAGAGATGGAAGAGACCTCGCTTAAGCTGCCCTGTGCGCTAATTGACCCCTGTCTGCCCTAGCGCGAGATAATCCCACAGAACTTTCAATTTCTCTTGAGAGTGAAGAGTGAGCGACGCTGCCAACGACATCACGACAACCGACTTTCAACGACCGTCTTGACCATCCGCCAACGTCAAGATGAAGTTGGTGAGTTTATATCATGCTGCGCTACATGTAATTGGAGACGTTTACTGACTTTACTTGATTAATAGAACATTTCCTTCGTTAGTATCCTAGAATCTTACAATCGCGAAGCTCGTCCAACTGACAATATCGCAGCCTGCCAATGGCAGCCAGAAGCTCATCGATATCGAAGATGAGAGAAAGCTGCGCGTGTTCATGGACAAGAGGCACGATTCCCTTCGCATTTGAAAACTGATGGAGTCCTAACATGTGGTTACAGAATGGGTGCTGAAGTTCCAGGTGACAGCATTGGCGATGAATTCAAGGGTTATATCTTCCGCATCACTGGAGGCAACGACAAGCAGGGTTTCCCTATGAAGCAAGGTGTTATGCACCCAACTCGTGTCCGCCTTCTTCTCTCCGACGGCCACTCCTGCTACCGAATCCGCCGAACTGGTGAGCGCAAGCGTAAATCCGTCCGTGGATGCATTGTCGGCATGGACCTCTCAGTCCTTGCATTGAGCATTGTCAAGCAGGGAGAGCAAGATATTCCAGGCATCACCGATGTCGTGCACCCAAAGAGACTTGGTCCCAAGCGTGCCACTAAGATCCGAAAGTTCTTCGGCCTCACCAAGGATGATGATGTACGTTTGTATATCCTCATCGCCTGTCCGCTCTATCCCAAAGAGTGGCTCAGAGTGTGAGTGGAACGCAGCGCTAACGAACCTCTGCTGCAATATAGGTCCGAAAATTCGTTATCCGTCGTGAAGTCCAGCCAAAGGGCGAGGGCAAGAAGTCATACACCAAGGCACCAAAGATCCAACGTCTTATTACCCCCCAGCGTCTGCAGCACAAGCGTCATCGTATTGCACTCAAACGCCGTAATGCTGAGAGAACCAAGGATGCTGCTGTAAGCACATACCCCTTCAATTCATATAATTATGTTTATACTGATTTCTTGTTGCAGAACGAGTACGCTGCTACCCTCGCTAAGCGTGTTGCTGAATCTAAGGCATTGAAGGCGGATGCCCGCAAGAGGAGAGCTAGCTCCATGAGGAAGTAGATGTGAAATGGTGTAAACTGGCTGGAAAATTTGTTGGTACGGGAAGGTAGAGAAGTGATGAGGTTGGATCTTTGCTCTAGTCGGCTAGATCATGATGTATCACAAGCGTGACAGGGATCAAGATTCTCCTTCGGACAAAATTACAATGCATGGCATGTAGCTAGGCGTTTTATGTGAAATGCAGACTAAAATTTTGCGCACTAAATTTCTGTTTAAACGTTCTTATCCCGGACAAATCTGCTAATGTACAAAGGACTCCGTACCTCCTATAGGAAGGAAACCTTATCTCTATTAATAGCTAATTAACTTATGCAGCCGTAGATGAAACCTAGCTAGGGATTCCCGGATTTACCTTTTAATGAACGAGCAATGTCAACAGAAATTTTATGACATGTGAATCTCGATTTTAACTGAAGTATCTAGAAACCAGACATGACCAATCCTCAATTTACACCTGAAAACGCCTAGAAACAACCTAGATCAACCAACAAGCGTTGCGCCGTTCCAATGAATTTGCGGCTGTGGTTCCATTTGACCTAATCCGTGGGAGCATGTGTAAACAAAAAGCTGACGCTCTCGCCATTGTGTGTTCTTCTGATGGCCTCGGCCAGGGTCGGGCTGATATCGATCGTCTTCAGCTTGGGGCAAGACTCATCTTTGCCAGCCAAAGGTACTGTATTCGTAACCACAACTTTCGACAGTTTGCTCTCATTTAGAGTCCTGTTGCAATGTTAGTAATCATTATGTTTCCATACAATGCTTCTTAAGCTTACTTTATAGCATTGCCAGACAAGACACCATGAGTAACCAAAGCAACAACTTCTTGAGCTCCATTTGCCATGACAGTGTCTGCAGCCTTGGCTAGAGTACCACAGGTATCTGCCATATCATCCACTAGGATTGCAATCTTTTCTTTGACATCTCCGACTAGAACCATTCGAGATACCTCATTTGGCCGAGCTCGTTCCTTGTGAATGAGAGCGAATCCAAGATCCAGTCTGTCAGCTATAGATGTAGCTCTAGGAGACTATAGTCAGTATGGTTTATAAGAAGACTCCGGCCACAAATCGGTGTGACATAACTAACCTCTTAGCACCACCAGCGTCTGGACTAACAATAACACAATTCTTCACATCTAAGTTCTCCCGGATCCATCTAAGAGTGGAAGGTTCGGCGTATAGATTATCAACTGGAACATTGAAGAAGCCTTGTATTTGACTGGCATGAAGATCCATCGTAATAACATGGTTACATCCTGCAGTCTGTAACATATTTGCCACCAGCTTGGCACTGATAGGTGCACGACTTTTGTCCTTCTTATCTTGTCTGGCTGTAACCCGTGATTCTAGTCAGCATAAATCATTGATATAAGGGAGAGGATATAAACTAATATATAATGCGTAACTCGATAGGTAATTGCAGGCTGGAAGGACTAACCGTATGCTGCTAAGACGTCAGTATTTGGATCCATAATGGCCGAAGTAGATATGCGCCATGGGAGAAGCACATACGGAAATTAGGGATAACGGCTGTTATTCGTCGCGCAGAAGCCGTCTTGCAAGCATTGATCATTATAAGCAGTTCCATGAGTCCATCATTAACATCTCCAGGGGCGGTGGATTGGAGAATGAACACTTTACAGAGTCAGTAGGTCAGTCGTAACTTGAGTGCCCGTGTGTCTCATCGGAAAGTGACGCACCATCTTCGTCACGGACAGATTCTCCAATTGTGACGCTCGTTTCTTGGTTTGAGTAGTTAAGGCACATAGCCTTTGCAAGTTCAATTCCAAGCCTAGAAGACGTGGATGAGCCTTCCTCCAGAGTATTGTATCTATGTACCTTACCTATCTGCCACTAGCTTAGCAAGCTGGGGATGGCTGTTCCCAGTCAGAAGTTTAATGGAATTTGTAGCCATTTTTATTGAGTTGGGAACGCCTCAATTGTCGGGAGGTTCAGAACTGGTCTTTCTATGACAAAAATGGGAATATCCCAAATATTTAGCTTTACAGCAAAATTTTAAAGAAATAGCATATCGATCGCTGCAGAAAAGCTTGGGTAGAGGCGTTATTTTTATTCGAAAGATGGCAAATGAAGCGGCTTCACAGAGCTTGAATGTCGAAATTATTTTAGCGGGGCATGAACGTTAGCTAATTGCCGGAGCTTTCCGATCGCGGGGAGCTGGGTTAGACGCGCAAATTTTTGCTACATTCGTCATGACCCTGTAATGTAGCCGCCCTCACTGAAATACCTAGGTTTGTTTAAAAAGCTCTGTATTGCTAATGACTTGATGAATACCAGACGCTATTGTCTACTATACAGAGATATGTTTCTAGAAGTAGTACGAATTAGGTAGGCCATGCTTGGTTATGATGCACGAACGGCCTGCACTCCGTTGTGCGCCACAGTACCAAGTCATTGGTCTCCATCCCACATCTTCCTTAATAACCCATTAAAAACATCTTGAAAGAAAAAGAAAATATCATCCATCACTCCGCTATGCTGCCTTTTGGCCACAGAGGAGAATCATCCGAATACACAACCGAAAGAAGCTTTTGCGCCACCAAATGCTGATCAAGAGCCGTCAATGCATGAGAACATTTGTAAGGGAAAGAACATAAAAGATGAACCTCTATGCGAAACCAAAGTACTCGCTTCCTGCAGTGATAGCCATGAGGAGATGTTGTCGAAGTGATTCGTAGCTTTCATATTCTGGAAGATCAAGTTCTAATTAAAGGGATTAGTATAGGCAAGAGAAAAAGAAAGCTGCCAAAACGGTAAGAGTACTTACGATTGAAGCATGTATGGGAACTTGGAAGTCTGTCCTTATTGCCGTAGTCTCGATGAATGTTGAATCTGCTGAAGCCATTCATGCCTTCAAGTTCCTTGAATCCATTAAGCGGTACCTTACTGGTTCCGGTGACAAACTGTAGCAATTTTGCGCGTTCCTCCTTGTCAAACGAACGAACAGCTCGCCAGAACCACTGAATCTGTGGGGATGCACCAGTATAGTTATGGTATTCAGTGTTGCTCTTCCAATCATCCACGTCAATCTCTGGGAGACCTGATATGAGTAGTTCCAATTCTTGCTCATTGAAGATTGCAACGAGTTCTGCTGGAATAATTTCATGGAAACCTAAGCCATGTTAGTACGTGTTGTATTCATATAAAAGCCTTTTGAGGCTAGATAGATTTACCTTTGAGAAATTCACTTAGCTGGTCTTTCACAGACCCGGTGAGCCTCCACTCTACCATCAAGCGAACATACTCGTGCTTGTTCTCGTCGGTTACAGCAATATTCCGTCCATTAGGAATAAAGTCAATTGTCTCCACCACTCCAAATTTATCGTTGTCGACAGAGAAGGTTTCTGTGATGATATCATTGATGTCGTTCTCGAGCATCCAGACTAGAGATTTGTAGTAATCGGGATCAAGTGATTCCATATCTTTAATTGATACTGGTTTGCCTAAGATAGACTTGTAGACCGCTCTGCTGAAGTGACAGTCAAGGACACGGCCTTCATAGAGAGCTTTGCCGATGATTCGCCCAATGAACTTGAAAAACATTAGATGTTCTTCATTGACGCTGCTCAACTGGTTTGGATGGAAGGTTGTGCGATCTGACGAGACCGGAATGAATAGAGCATAGCCAGGGTCGAACATCTGTCTTGAGAGCACCTGGAACCATTCTCGAGTAACGCCACCAGCATCAACACCTTCTTCACCATGGAATCGGATGCTGAGTTTTCCATACTTCATCTGATCTCCAGTCTGGAAGTAGAGAGACTTGAAGGAATCGTGGAAGACTTGATCACGTCTGACAGAAAGTTGTAGAGGGGGATATGATTGGCGACTGTTTTGGTTCCGGTTGTGTATACTTCGACTGAAGTAATTCCTCTTATTGTCAAACTCGAGAACTTTGGGGTTTTTGACAAGAAGAGAGAAGGTGCCAGACATGAGTTTGGGGGTATGTCGAACAAGATCGTTGAGAATCTTGCGATGCTCTTCTGTAAATGTGAAGAACAAATTCTCCATTCTAGATTCAGGAGGGGGACTGGTCAATAATAATTCTTTGCCCATTTGAGAGCGTGCTAATGGTGTGTCTTTGAGACTCGTGTTCTTGCAAACGACCATCAAGGATTCAATGAGCGGAAGAAGAATAGTAGCAACATTAAGCATATGTTCTCGCTGTCGAATTGCACGGAGACAAGCGCTGAGTTTATCCCACATTGGCCCAAAGGTAGAGTTCTCATAAAGGCTTGAAAGCAAGTCTTGCTTCTTGTCTAGTTGAGACGCTTCTTCGGCTAGCTCGCCTTCAGGCTTATCCTTCTTGTTCAATTTAGGATCAAACAGATGGTCCAAAGCTGTCAACACACGAAGCAGTTTGTTTTGGTCAGAGCTGCCAGGTGAAAATTTGGCTAATGCAACCCCTTGGATCTCGGTTCCGGTAGTGGCCTTTTCAATCTGTGGTAGTAATTCCTCAAGATCTTTCAAAATCAACTCTCCAAGTTCTTGTGCTCTGGAGATGAGTTCACGCCCAAAAATATCCTTTGCACCAGGGATGGCGGATAAATTCTTAATCGTAGAGATAGTCTCGCGGAATGTCTTAGAACTACATTCACGAGCCACGAAGATATTGATTACGAGCTTGAGATTGTGCTCTGGTATGATAGGAGGTACGAGAGGGCGTTGCTTCTTTTCGGCCGAATCGGTTGAGGTAGCAGTTGGCTTCACCTGTTGATCACCGACAGTAGCTGATGTCTCACCTTCATTGTCCACAGCCTGCGGAGATGCTGAAGTATCTGGTTGTGCTGCAGTAGTTGACGGCTCGGTTTGTTGCTCATTATTATTTGTTGTAGCTTCTGGAGATGAAGTCGAAGGTGCCGTCTCAGCAGCAGGTTGCGCCTCCTCAACTGATTTCGCTTCACTTGCAGCCTCCTTTTTCTTGCGTTCCAAGGTTTGAAGAGGCTGCGTGATCATATTGAGAAGCATTGAGAGTGATTCCATCACAGAAGAGCTCTCCATAATTACCTCACGATCAAGGAGGCTGAGTAGGGAGTTGAGAGCATACTTCGATGCCTTAATATCTTTTCCTTTACTTTTGCGACTCAGGCTACGCTTTAATCCACCAGCAGGTTCATGCTCGGTAAGGAAGAAGGATGGAACATGTGGATTGACTTGAGTAAGGTAGACAAGGGTGGTTAAGCACTGTTGGACTACCATTATAGGGGAGGCTTCCGAGTTTGCCTGAATCAGTGAGCCCATGCCTGAAAGTGTCTTTCTCAAAGGTTGTGGCGTTTTTGGTTCCTTCTCTTTTTCTTTTGGTTGTTTTGCCCTCAATGACAACTGAGCAAAGCTTCTTTCGACCGCACTCATATCCGCACTGCCATCTTGAAGAATATGGAGAAGCGTACTTAGGACCTCAGCTCGGTTAAGTCTGTTCAAGGATATGTTTTGCAAGACTTGATTGAGGGTGTTTCGTAGGCTTCCTTGTTGGAAGATGAACATTAAGCGCAGTAGAGTTGCCACTCCAGATTTGTCGAGCATTTGAACGATAGTGCGTCGCTGGGTCTTTTGATTTCCAGATTCTGGCCCTTCTCCAGGTGGTACAATTCGAGATCTACCTATATTAATTGGAGGTCTGCCTTGGTGCATTTGATCTCGTTGTAGCGCACGAGCTTGGGCGGCAATATCAGCTGGAAGCTGGGCGATCATTTCTTCATCCTGTTCCATGAGGACTTGTTGTCTGAAAGCAGGTGGTAAAGTAGCAAGAATACTAGCAGCATCCATATCCGGAGCTGAAACTCCACCACCATTTGCAGCTAGCTGACGACGTTGCTCCTCACGCTCGCGCCGTCGGCGGTCTTGTCTCTCCTGTTGCATAATTTCATCTCTGATATCATCAGGTAGGGCATCTAAGAATTCTTGGTCAATTTCTGAAGGTTGGTTACCGGTTGCGGCAGCTTGGGATCGTCGTTCAGCGACAGCCGACATGATAACTTCCTCCCTAATCTCCTCTGGAAGCTCAGCGAGGAATTCGGCATCAATACCTAGGTCCGTGATATCATATGTACTTCCTCGAATAATTGTCGTTACTCTGGGTCGCTCCTCTGCGGGTATCTCTTCGGTATTGGAAGCTGCGGGAGCTGCTTGACTCTCAACGCCTTCCATAGCTTCAGCGATGCTTGATTCTCCACCTTGGCGGTCTGTTTCTGACTCTGCACCTTGGGCAGCAAGCCTTTCCGCTTCAGCTTTTTCAACGGCTGCCCTTTCTTCCGCCTCTTTCTTTTCTCTAGTAATGCGCTCCTCCTCTTCTTTGGCTTCTCTGGCCTTTCGTTCTTCTTCCTGCTTGCGCTTCGCTTCCTCTTCGAGTTTACGGGCCCGTTCAGCCTGAGCTTCCCTTAGAGCCTTATCCTTTTCTATAGCTGGGGGAACCAGAACTGCCATTATAGCTTGTGAGAGATCCATTGCCCTTTCAAGAGCACTATTTGGCCCAAAGATTAGTTTTGTTTCTTCTGTCCATCTGTAGCTGGTTGATTGTGGCGAGAACACATTGGCACTCCAAGGTTCTGTAGGCTCTCTCCGGGTTTCGGCTCGTGCCCCCCGGGACATTCCAAACATCGATTGTATGCTTCGGGGTAGATGAACAGAGTGGCCATCGCTGGTTGTGATGTGGAATGACAAAGCTTGTCCGTTGCGAGCCAAACCGGGGGGTAATGATCGAGACATATGATCTAACAGAGCTTCTATATTTCCACTGAAAGGATGGCGACCGAACCCAATATCTAACACTTCTGAACCACCTGGGCCAACCCAATTACTGACGATTGCAGGGCGACTGATTGAGCGTGAAGAGCTGTCAATGCTGGCCCCGTTGGAATTGCTTCTTCGGAGAAGAGGATTGATGCCATCATCATTACTACCTCCAGCTCCTCCTCCGGGTCGATGCGAACGGTATGGTCTAAAGTCTGGCACTGTTGTCGAATCAGCTCTGCTCACCATAGTTGTGACAATAAAATCATCTAAAGCTTGTAGTCCAGTCAATGTGTCTTCTAGTATCCTTGATACTTGTGAGGCGAGATCTCGACCAAATGGATTGACTGGCGCGGACGCAGGACTCAACATACCACCTAGCGGATCTGGATGACCACCAGGGAACAACGGGAATGGATTCGGTAGTCCATGTCGATGACGTCCCAAATTACTACGTGGAACGATAACGGGTTGATCGTGTTCGCCTTCCCATTCGATATCTACTGGTCCATGTCCATCAACTGGTATCATTGTCAGTACTTGTCATGGATGAAAAATCAAACCGAACTTGCCTGAATATCCGTGATCAAACATATCATCTTCATCCATATCGTCGTCTTCATCCTCATCATCTGCACTGGTTAGTATGAGGAGCGCAAACAAATTATTGGTAAGTACGCCAGCAAATCTCTAGAAGGATTAAGGAGGTGGTAAGCTTACCTTCATCATCCTCCAAATACTCTCCAAGGACTTGCTCATCGGCATCTAGATCTTCATCTTCAATACGTTGGAGGAATTCAACCGCTCCAGCATGATCATTGCCTTCAAGGGCACGGACAATATGACCAAGTGGCCCACCTGCTAAACCATCCATCAAATTACCATGGGTTTCATCTTCGTCTTGGTCTTCAGGCCCGCCCTCATAATCTTCCTCATCCTCAAGATCGCTTTCCCAGTCATCCATATCATCCTCATCACCAGGCTGATGAATATTGCCATCTTCATCTATGATCTCAACGCGAGCTTCCTCATCTTCATCCTCGTCCTCGTCTTCATCTTCTTCATCCTCGTCATCTTCGTCGCTCGACTCATCGTCATCGTCATCGTCCATAATGACTTCAACGTCAACATCACCAGGAAGACCTTCAATGGGACCAATTCCAGGGATTTCTTCGTCCTCGTCGCTTATATTATCCTCGTCATCTTCAGGCATTTCCTCCTCGTACTCCATTTCCTCGTCATACTCGCCTTCGTACATTTCTTCATCATCTATGTAAAGTTAATAACCAAGTCTTATAATGAATCACTAATAGACTTACCATCTTCTGAGTCGGAAGATGAATCTACCTCTCTGCCAGGCTCAAACATTCCGAGGGTCGAGTTTCTGAATAGGTCTGGAGTTTCTTCTCGTTCATCTTCTAGATCAGATACTGAGGTCGCAGACTCTATTTCCTCTTCATCTCCCTGCCCTGGATGTGAAGATATAAGAGATAGATCACTGAGATGTATGGCGGTTTGTGTTAATGCCTTCAGTGGACGCAATATGTACTTGACAGCCCTCTTTGCCCCTGGGAAATTGAGATCGATATCTGCGATAGAGCCTGTCAAAGCTGCGATATAACCTTTTTCGAACATAATGCGTCGGAGTTGGGCTTGCGATCTACTAGCCAGTGGTCCATCATTTCCGTCCTTTCCGCTCATAATGTGGCTCATCAGCTCAGCAAGAGAGAGCATCCGAGCATATTTAACATCGAGTGGCTCAGTTGAAGCACTTGCTTCACGGTATGCCTTAAGCACATGGTCAAGAACAAAGCGGCGTACAAAGAGGAGATCGGGTTCATCCTCGGGATCTGTTGCCTCACGGTACTTATCAAGGATCTGTTCTCCAGTCTTGCTGAGCAGTGCAGTCAATACTGAATCTGCCCATGTCGATGTATTCAGCTTTTTCCACAAAGCAGTTGTGCTTGGATGATCGAGGGTGCCGATCGGGATAAGATCAAAGAGAAGATAATTGACGATGCTTGAACGTGGCTTAGAAGGTGTCATAGCTTGAGGGGGAGCACTGCGTTTGAAGTTGATGAACTCGATTTTGGTGCGATTATAGGAGGAGAGCAATTCGGTCAGACATTGTAACAAGAAGCAGCGATAGACATATATTGGATGCTCTGCTGGCTTAAAATCCTGCTTGCTCATTGGCTTTGAAGTTTTTAAATCTTTTGATGAGCTTGTGTCACCTACAGCAGCTGTACCAGTCATAGAAATATCTCCATTACTTGAGGGGCCGGTGGTTTTTTCTGGTGTAGAAGGCGTAGGCGCAGTAGGCATCAATCCAACATGAGCTGGGTCTTTATCCTCGACATCCTTGTAATTTAATAACTCACAGAGTAGGAAATGAATAACGCCGTCTGGATTCTCGACAACTGGGAACTTGTGTTCTGGGGCCGCAGATTTCGCTGCATCTGTCATCTCACTGTCCTGGCCTTCAGTAGAAGGTTTGACATCTCGGATGGTGAGATCCTCAGTAACGTGAACGACCGGTTGGATAGAATCTTCTGGTTTATCTGTATTATTGGGAGATGGTAAGATATTATCCTTTAGGACAATGGATGGAGGCCGGCTGGGGGCATCGGGATTCTGAAAAGTCCATCGATTAAACATGGCCATCTCATTCGTAATCTGCACAAAGATTTCTGGAGCTCGTAGGGCGCATTGATGCAAACCGCGTAGATATGCATGGACGTCCACACTTCGTTGAGTGCGTGAAGATTCGAAGAAATTGACGATTTCTGATCTCATGATCCTCTTAACAGTTTCTTCGTCTTCAATGACGTGCCGCAATATTAACATCAAAGGTCCCTGGATCCGACCTGAGCTAGCACCGACAAGTTGCTTCGCCATAACAAATAGACGTTGTATGTTCTTCTTCTCTCCTAAGGATTGAGCTATCGATCTTGTTCGTGTCAAGATGACAAGGATACGTATTACTGCTAACGCCAATGTCTCGTCCTTACCGATTCGGGGTAGAATGTCAAGAATGGATTCAAAGAGCTGCTCTCGTTCTTCATCACCTACTACAAGGTCTCTCTTTTCCAATACAGGAGCTTCAATGGGGTCATTCTCACCCTTTGGTGCCGTCCATTTTGTCTTGAAGGGTTTGGAATCATAGGACAGCAAGGTCTCAAAAATTAGGAGGATTTGAGCAATCCAAGGTGACGGCTCCTCTGGAGAATGAGTAGGTGATAACTTGACGAAGCCAAGCAAAGCATGGAGGTTCTCTTTTAATTCACCTAGTGTAGCTTCATAGAATGAACGATGCTGAAGCAACAGCGCTAAGAGATGGGCATATGCAGCTACTTTCTTGCCATCTACACTCACATCCTCAAATGACATCAGGGCAATGACCAATGTTTCACCTATTGCCTTCTGTAGGGAGTTAGGGTCACTGGACTTGCTAATCACCGTCATTATGAGATCGGCAACTTCAAAGGTGACCTCCCCATGAGCATTGATCACGTCAAGGCATCTGTCAATTAACTTCTCCCTGATAGCCGCCCTCTCATCATTAAGATCATCGACGGTGACTGGCTGGTTGGAATTTTGTTCAGCATTTGACGAACTCGATGGTCGGTCCCCTGGGGGTGCACCTGAAGGAGTTGCAAGACTGCTATTCAATGTTCCTTCTGCATCGTGCCCGATGTGGTCAGAATCTTGGAGAACGGACTGCTCATCTTGAGAAAGAGTGGATTGAAGGTCATTGACTGAGACAAGAAGTGGAGCTATTGTCGAAGAATCAATAGCCATTGCATGATCATCGGGAGTTGATGCGCCAGTTGATACAGCCGTGTCAGGTCTAGATGAGCTTCTCTCGGGACTGGAAGTTATGTCTACTTGTGGTATGGGGTTACGTCCACTAGACCGTTCGGCATTTTGCTCTCTGCAATACTCTGCCCCAGTAGATATATTGTTATTGCAGCGGAAAAGCGCTTCTTTCGCAAGATCTTCGTCAAATTCATGCTCTAACAAGTTTGTCAAATGGTCGGAATTGAACTTGAACACCCTACGAGGGGATTTAGCAGGAATAACCGGTTTGTCTGATCTTTTGAACGCGTGACTCTCGTTGTCGGCAAGTGCTGTTAGCCGAATGACTTCGATGATCTTTTCAGAGATAAAGCTGGGCGAATTTTCAATAAGATCAGACTCCCAGAGTCGTCGAACAGCAGGCAACACCGCCATGCGCAACTCAACTAGAAATTGGGCAGGTATGAATTGATCGGGTCGACTGCGATCTCTCTCCGAGGATCTGGTGCTCATTGACATAGTTTGTATGGACTCTGTGATATTCTTCCCATTAACGAGTAATGAATACAATTCGAGAATCTGTTTTGCACCAGTTGTTACCATCTCATATCTCAAAATGGTATCTGCATTCCTCTTTTCGGTGTCCTGATTGCGCCAATAGGTATCTCGTATCTCATCCGTGAATATTTTGAGAAGTTGGTTCAGCTTCTCAAATCCCTCGCGGTCTCTGAACGCTTGTAAGACTAGGGTATTTGTCTGGACCGGACGTTCATTGCTGTCGATAAGGTCTCTAAACTTTTTGCTATCGATCAACATTTCCTTCAGCGCCAGTATTAAACCAACCCAGTAAGCGAATTGTTCTCCCGATTGTTCTCCCGATTGTTCTCCTTCACCAAACTTGTTCAACTGCCCTAATATTGTCTCTGCTAAGGCTTCCGCAATGGCAGTGTTCCTTTGCTTCTGGAAAGCATCCGGATGTCGTTTCGTTACAAGAGCCTTACCCAAGGTTTGGAAGAATGGAGAAATAGTGCGTGGCAACTTTCCGAGAAGAAAGTCTAGCGTTTTTAAGTTCTGATGTTGTGCAGACCCTTCCTCAGGTGCCGTTGGGACCACTATACTTGCAGTCGGAAGAGAAGCAGATCTGGCTTCAGGCGTTGTAGTACCATTGTTTCTAGTACTGGTCTGATCATGTTCGGTGCCTTGAGCATCATCATCATCACTTCTCTCCACTACCGATATGGATGGATCTAGGCTTCTAACCGCATCAAGAACCTGCTCTGCAGCTGCAGGAATGGTTTTTCTGGATGCACTCTTCCAGTATGTTGGGACCGTCATTCGCAAAGCAATTTCTTCCTCCAAGGAAGCACCAAGGATTGGTCCAAGATCAGTTACAAGTTGAATGTAGTAATCGGCTAGGTTCAGTTGATTGAATCCAGAATTTGAGCCACGATGATTAAAGGCGGAGGCATGGAAGCATTGGTGAAGAGTAGATACGAGGGTCAGAATATTGATAAGTGCCTTAGCAATCCTCGTACCATTCTCGAGGAAGGTTGGGTGTACAGCATTCTGTTGCTCTTCGACTATAAAGGGACCAAAGTATGCACCGTCTCTTGGGTGAAGAGTAAAGGATCTGAGAATACTTGCAGCAGTCTGCGTGCGTTTAAGTAGGGATGGCATAACAAGGTGTGGTTTCTGTTCTGCAAGAAGAGCAATAACTCCCTGAAGGGTTCGGCTAGCTGGGGTATCCGAGAAATCATATGGTAAACAAGCTGCCTCAGCTAAGTCAATTACATATTCGATACCTCCTCTTGTGCTGAAATCGGCACGTATGGAAGAATTGCTGAATAGTGCTTGAAGAAATGTTGCTACAGCGCCGATATAGGGAGTCATAGAAGTAGAAGCGTCAAAGGATGTTGAGGTAGCATCTCTCTTTGAGGTTGTAGCATCAATATCAGTCATCTCCACATCCGTACCTTCATCGTGTGCCTTTTCTTTGCCCTTACCAGAGATGCTGGATGGAGATGCTGATTCAACGGCCGGTACAACCTTATCTTCAGCGCCACGAACCCACATTTTGGCACCAATTCCACCATCTTCTGCCTTTGATTTACAGAGATAGCCAACCCGAGCGACCATGTCCAGAACAGATTTCATGATAGCATTCTTGAGAGGCGGATGATGACGGACCAATTCATCGAAAGTACTACCAAGGTTTGAGGGAAGATCTGTATTAGCCTCCATACACTTGACATGCTCAGGACTCTCAAAAATTTCAAAAAAGCTCTCTAGCGCTCGTGAAGCCTGGAACATCTTCATTCCAGAACTATTGAGGCAAATTGCGCCAAATGCTTGAGGGACGACGTAGATGGTATCTGAAGTTGGCATTATACCTTGAGCCAGTGGCAGTGATCGAGGAGCTCGGAGTGTAGCTGATGTTGGCGGGTGAGGTGCTTCATCATCGCTGTCGCTCTCACCAGAATCTGAGCCATCTGAAGTAGTTTCATAATCGGGCGCATCACGCTTGGTTTGGCTCTTCTTTAGTTCCATAACAATTTCAGTACCAGTAACTGCTTCCAGGAACGCCCTGCTCAATCCAGCTTCTGCAATAACAGCAAAACTTGTGGGCTCGTTATTGATAAAGTCATTAAGGATGCTGACTGCATTGGTCCAGACGATTGATCCGAAACAATGAACATTCTGGATGATCTGACGAAGGCTGCCTAACAACTGAGAAGAATCTATCAAGTTACGTAGCAACCTGTCAAAGTTACCTCCATAACCTCCTGCAGTTGACATCATGTGATGAATGAATTTCAGAACCCATTTAAGTGTCTGTTGATGATAATGTGGGATATCGTAGTCCACAGAGGCAGCCTTGTACTCAGGCTTTACGCCTTGGACAGATTTCACCTTCTCAGATGCAGTAGTAACCTCAAAAATGATTAGGTCTGAAATTCTATCAAGGCCATTAGCATCAACGAGAGCTTGAAATGCGTCCCTAGCGTGGTACACGATGTTGTCCATGAAGGCAAGAACCTTTGGATGATAGCGTTCGGCGATAGATGTCCGCAGAGTTAAGATTTCCACCAATATATCTATCAATCCCGCAGTAACCAAGTCGGATCCAGCGCGAGGGATTGTGGAGACGTTTGATAATAAGGAAAAAAGAGCCTCACGCCACTCATCCTCCGCTGTTGTCTTGTCATCGACATCCTCTTTGGCCATCTCTGCAACAGCTTTTCTGACGACGTAAAGGAGGATTCCGTGGTTAACATTGGTATTAAGTGCTGCACAAATATCCGGGGCTTTGGTTTGATGTTGGGCAAGAGCATCAAGAGTTAACAAGGTAATGGTCTGTAAAGTAGTGGGAATAGGTGGCTCGCCTTCCATCGGTGGATGGACCAATTCAGCAAGCTGATAGGTGAGTTGTAGACGACGCGGCTCGTCCGTATCCTGTTTCAGAACTTGCTCAAGGAATACAGACTCCGGATGAATGTAGGCCAAATTTGTGATAGCTAAAAGGCGAATAGCCAAGATCTGCCGTCTGGACTCCAAAGATGATGTCAAAGCTTGAGCAATCCGGAGCTTTGTAAGAAGCTCATACTGCACCTCTTTTGGTAAACCAGGGGTGTATTGCTCAAGCAAGGCATGCACGCCGGAGGCTTTGAGCTTCCAAAACGGTATTTCAATAACCTTTGTGCTTGAACGTGTAACTTCCTCGTTGAGGGTGGACGAACGGGATACTGCAATGGGAGATTCATCGGAATTTGATGATCTGTTTGCACGTTGAGCATTCGGACCCAAATTAGAGCTCCGACGAATAGGGGTGGGGGTTGCAGGTGTTGGGGAAGTGGTGGTCGCATGTGGAGTGCTCTGCTCTTCTGCATCTAGAACGCTCTTGGGATAATATACAACCTTCACATCACCCCATTGGGCCCACGAGTTAGTCGACGAGTCCGAACCCTTTCTAGCACTTCTTGGGCTACTACCGAATCCCGATACTCCTTTAGCTATTGAGACTAGGTCACTTGCGTAGACAGTCATGGTTGAAGCTTTCGAGACTGGTGTTGGGGTGGTGAAATGAGCCTTCTCTTTTCCCTTAGAGCTTGGAGTAACAGGTGTCGTGGGCTGCGCAGATTCCAGCGTGTTTGTAGTCGTCTTCGCGAAAGGTTGGGACAGTTGCTGAACTTTCGGCAAGTCTATGCTGTAATGACTCGACAGAAGGGCACTGCTAACGTGACGGATAGCCAAAGACATGCGTTTGAGAGCTGCTTGATATCTCTGTGCAAGTAGAGAGCCCAAAAGCAGCGTACTCTGGAGAAGGGATAATGAGGTGGTATTGAGCAGATTATTCAGGTGTGAACTGCTTGCATAGATGCTTCGATTACCGCAGTTTTCTAGGAGCATTCTTGAAAAGTCCAAAATGGTTTCCACCAGTTCCCGGTCTCCATCTTCTCCAAAAGGAAGTAGTCCTGCATGTTGCTCGACAGCTTGTCCATCCTTAGCTTCTGCTTCCGAAGCAAGAAGCTCACGACGGAAATCCCGAGTTTGAGGCCCTTGATCTAGCTTATATAGTTTGCAGAAGCGTTCTAATATCTCGTCAAATCGGTTTAGGAGAGGAACCCAATGATAGAGATCTCCCCGTGGAAATGGCCATCGTGATGGAAATGTATTAAGATGTTGTGGTAGAAGTGGAAGTGGGACGGTGGTAGCGTTCTTGACAAAATCCTTTGTCCATGGTGACTAGATGGATGCATTAGAATCCTTGATTTCAACTTTTGAAGAAGATGGAAGCTTACCAAGGTCTCGAGGTGCTTGGCCTGAGCAACCTTCTCTATCTTGCCCATGATGGTGGTGGAACGCGGCTAAGACCGCAGAAAGTTTAGATTTCGACCCCCTCCACTACCTCCGTACTGAGCCTACCTGCCGACAGTTTGCCAGGTCTTTGAAGGAGTGCCCCCAGAGCAGGACAGCTCCCCAGTCGATGCAGAAAGCGAGTGGGGTAGTTTGTGCGTTGGTAGAAACGGGGTATTTCACGCCACTATGTGACCTAACCAGTAGTACAGGAAAGGTGAAGTTTGGGTATCTAGATGTTCGAATCACGAGTCGATCTCGCAGAGATTTCGTGTAGACCGGCTTAAGGAATTAAAGGGAGGGGAAAATTTTTTTGGAAGTCCTCCGGGTGAGGTTTGACTAGTGACGTTGGAATTGATGAAATCGAAAAGAACGTGCCTTAGTCAAGAGGGACGGCGGTGCAGGTCGCCGAACTTATCTTAATCAATAGGACGTATTCGAAATAGCTAGTTGAATGTGCCAGCAGTCAAACAACGCGTTTCAAGACGAACGTTGTTGCGAGGAAGGGTTGATTGCGGAGATGGAGAGGGATCGAAGCTTCAAGCTCAAGCTTGTAGGCTGTCGCAATAATAGTTTGAGGTTCGGCTTTCCTGGATTCACCCTCCACGCGCTAGCTCGCTTAAAAATGCCTGAGCATCTCTCATCCAGCACTTTTCTACGTCAGCGTCCGGCTGTCCCGCATTCTACTGATGGAGAAAGCGTGTAATAATTACCAGTACGCTACATTCGATGTCGAATAGAGAGATCTAGGTAAGGTTCGCTTTTATTAATTAGACGAATTATAATCTGTATTCATTTCTAAAACACCCTAGTTTCTCGGTGGACTCTTTATCGAAATGTCTTGGCAAAGTATCCCTCCGTGAAAGTGGGTTGGATAGAGTTATTTCGGAGAAGGTTTGTCATACACATATTGATAACCTACCTCAAATTGATTTGCAGAGCTGAAATTTTCCATTTTACTCTTGCGAGAACTCTACTTCTATGACACATGTTTATGATCTATATTTTCGAATGTCAAAGCATCTTCGAATACCCAAGACGTGGTCCAATAGTCTTCAGTAAATTCCCCGAAAAACACTCGGAGAATAATTGATACTCTATCTAGAATATGGTTATAAAGCGGAACAATAAATACCAGTGTCGAACCTCTTTACGACATTATTACAATAAGCGTTGCCCCCAGCGCCTAGCCCTGTATTTGCAAGAGAAACACATCGAACACCCTTATTAAAGTCAAGCGTCCAGCACTTACATGGCGGGGTAACCAATTTCTGTTAATGCAGCTCCAGTCATAAGGCAATGTTACATGAGATGATACGAAAAGGGGTGGTTGCCTGCGGATAGCCCAAGATGATGAATAGGAGACAGTGAAGTATAGCACGTCCAATCATTAATGATCCTGTTCTCGTCCTTTCAAGTTGCAGGTTGGCACAAAGTCGGATTGTACTGCAACTTACTTGTACCGTACCGTACATGATTCGGATCGGAGTGTTTCATGTTCTAGTCCTCGTAGCCCTCCAAACATGAAACACAAGGCTCTCACGGCAATGTCGGTGGAATTGAGCGATAGCAAGCCCCTCACCACACTCTACTGTACTGTACTGTACAGCAAGGTAACGTTATGGATCCTGAATGGCGGCCAACGAGCACGGCGAATTAGATTCCACGTCAACCCACCCCTCGATTTGCTCCCCCATTTGATCGCTCTGTTGTTGATCGCCCGCCTCACCAACGAGAAACCGCACGGCATACTACTGTAGCATAACGTTAGCAGATGGTTTAGCAGCATGCTGGTCTCTCTGTCAGTGCTGATTGTCAGGAACAGACTTGCTGAATGCGGTGTAATCCCATTGCAGTGCAGAAGATCGGGTGTGGTCCTCCGAGCTTGTGTTGTGTGGCTGTGTTTGGTTTCTATGGCTGCCGCTACCCCTGTCGAGCTCCTGAAATCTGGCCCGTAAGCGATTGATGAGATCGACGCCGACTATTATCACATTTCATTCCAGCGCTCTCAAGAATCTTTACAAGTCCCAGCAGCAACTGCGAAATATCCGAACTTGGACTTCTGGACACTTATATTCCCTGGAGTCCTTTGAAGAGAAGCAATAGAATCCTGCAACTCACTAAGACGCATGCTCCACCGGTCTCGCTTGAGCTTCCCTGTGAGCGACAAGCCACAGCTTCAACCCCCCGTTCATGGCCCCTAGCATTTCTTAAGGCCCGCAACAGATAAAACGACAACTTCAAACCTTGTTAACAACTATACGCACTGTCAGATCTGGCACATCACGATATCAGAGAGCCAACAATGGAGAAAAGAGACTCGGACACAGAGGATGCTGACTTCGAGAATGTGAGTACCTGGTGCTGGCTGGCAAGGTCACACGACTATGAGGCATTGTACTAGAGACTCCTGAACAAGTTTCTAATTGCAGATTTCCAGCAGGATACATTCGAAGATGCAAATGATACCGCAGTCGAAGCAGGTCATGTCGAATCTCCCAGCCAGAAAAGCAGATCTCTCACCGAACAACCCTCATCTTCAGGGACAAGTGCTGCAAAAGACACCGCTAGACCGGTTCCCCCAATTCCACCAAGGTCTGATAATGAATCAAATAGCGATATAGAAAATTCCGAACAGGCCCAGGATACACGCCAACCTAAATCACCCCTTTTGACTTCTCACCGACTTTCAACTGCTTCATCCTTGGACAATGTTGCTCTTGAGGAGGATGGAACAAAAGAGGACGTGGAAGGTAGTACCACACCATCCTAGCAATATGCCATTAGATACTTGGCTAACGGAGGAACTCTTACAGTCCCACGTGATCCATCCCCTACAGGATCGAAACGTTCAGTGCCATCACTTCAAGGTTTATCTGGGGTTCTACCATCCGTGCCATGGGGGCCTCCTCCTCCAGCAGCTGCTCCTCCGAATATTACACCTCCAGCTGTAGCTCCTCCCAGAAGATTAACTGGCCCATTCTCTTGGTTATCACGGAGTTCGGCCCCAAAAGAGACCGTTACATCACCACCCCAATCTACAACGCTCACTGAACGTAGAAATACAGCCTCTTCAATAGCTACCATAAGCAGCAATCCAGAAATGATGCTGAGCAAACTGGAAGAAGGTGACGAGACTGACTCAATCAATGGAAATAAACGGTCGGGAAGGAATAGTTTGAAGGACCGGTTTAAGTTATTGAGGCTGAGAGAAGAGGCTGGAATAATGTCGTTACCTGAAGAGGACAAAGGCGCAAGCTCCCAGACAGTGTTTATTGGCCGCACTACGAGTTTAACAGTCGGTGTGACGAGTCCAACAGAGGACAAGGAGGACCTCGTTAGCCATGTCCCCACGTCTCCGATGCCTACCAGTCCACTTCCTACAGCCGCAAACCTTGCATTAGCCCCGGGAACAGTGTCAGGTGTTTCTGCTGGCCCATCTTCACTCAATGACCCATCCGCACCGGTTGATTGGGACCTCTGGCAATCAGTCGTATACGAAGGACCAGCCGCCGTGGCTAGAACAAGTGCGGAAGAACTTAATAGGGCAATTACTGCGGGTATTCCAAATGCTATCCGTGGTGTTGTATGGCAAGTTTTAGCCCAGAGCAAGAATGAAGATCTTGAGGTCGTATATAGAGAGCTTCTCGCTCGAGGCACCGATAAAGAGAAGGATAGAGCGAGTGTGTCAAGCGGCACTCCAAGTGTTAATCTAGCCAATGGTTCAGTCAACGGCAGGGAGAAGGATTCAGTCGTGTCATCATCATCATCAACACATTCCGAACTTGAATCCAGAGTACATTCGCCTTCACCCTCTCAAGAGAAGGATCTCGCTACTGCGCTGGTCGAAAGGAAAAAGAAAGCTAAGGAAGATGCCGCATCCTTACAGAGGCTTGAGAAGTCAATCAGGCGGGACCTGGGAGCTCGTACAAGCTATTCTAAATTTGCGGCCAGCGCTGGACTCCAAGAGGGTCTCTTCGGAGTTTGTAAGGCATATGCCTTGTACGACGAACCTGTAGGATATGCACAGGGCATGAACTTCCTTATCATGCCTCTTCTCTTCAATGTCAGTATCTGTCTAATCTTCTCGCCGATCTCTCACTAACATTCTTTAGATGCCTGAAGAAGAGGCATTCTGCCTACTCGTAAGACTGATGAATCAGTATCATCTGCGAGATCTCTTCATTCAAGACATGCCTGGACTCCATATGCACCTATACCAGTTTGAAAGACTGTTAGAGGATTTCGAACCGGCTCTCTACTGCCATCTCCATCGACGCCAAGTCACTCCACATCTATATGCTACTCAATGGTTCCTCACCCTCTTTGCCTACCGATTCCCTCTACAACTTGTCCTTCGAATCTATGATCTCATCCTTAGCGAAGGCCTAGAAGCAGTCCTTAAATTCGGAATTGTCCTTATGCAAAAAAATGCTTCGACGCTGCTAGGAATGACAGATATGGGCCAATTAACCACTTTCTTGAAAGACCGTCTGTTCGACATCTACATTGATCAAGCGCCATCCGCTGGATCAATTCTCGAATCTGGTTTCTTTGGAAGCTCTGGTGCCACCGTAGACAAAGAGATCTATCGCGCCGACCAAATGATACAGGATGCGTGCGCCGTAAAGATCACGCCAGAGATACTGAAGGTTTACGCCACAGAGTGGCAGGAGAAGACTAGAATCGAGAAAGAGCGAGAAGCAGAATTAGAATCCCTAAAATCAGCCAACCATTCCCTGGCGTTGAAGGTCCGGCGACTAGAAGAACGAGTTCAGGATCATGACACGGAACATGCAGCACTAGCTACCGAATTAGTGAGGACGAAAGTCAAGAATGAAGAGTTAGAAGACGAGAATGAAAGCCTGAAAGGACAAACTGAGGAACTGAGAAGAGTCGTTGAGAAACAGCCCGAAGAAGTGGAAGCTAGACTTAGGAGTGAGATGGACAGACTGATGAAAAGGAATCAAGAAGTCCACATGGAGAATTCAAGATTGGAGGATGAGATGGCTGATATGGAGAAGGAACTTGTGGAGACTAAGTTGAAATATGCCGAGGTAAGAATCTCCAATCGGTTGTGAGTGTTAATCAAGGGAAACCAGCTAACCATCTCGCATAGATCAATGCACAGTGTGAAGCCATCAATCGAAAATTCACCGATCTCAGAAAGGCATTGGACTAAATTACAGTCCTCATTCACTCCCACCTGTAAGAATGATACCCCAATGCTTCCTAGATGGAAGCATAAATAGCACAGTCAAAAAAGTACGCTGCTTTCAATGCCCTTTGTACCAATAATATCGGGAAAGAACCTACTTCTCCCCTTTTTTTTCCTTTCTCCGACTTAACCTTTTCACCTCAAATACGCATTGGAGCCAAGACACCAGACGATTTCAACAAAAATCCCCCAGCCTTCAATAATAAACACCAAGACGACTAGATACGGCCTTTGCTTAGGAAAAGAAATTGTGTCATAAAATCCTACCTCTCTTTTCTGATATCCTATTCGCACTCTCTGTAACCCTTCATCTGTCCCGTCGACATTGTTTTATTAAATAGCTAGAGAGAGAAAAGAGATAGGAATGTGTACGAGACGTGAAACTCTGAGTTGTAAAACGGGTGTGGATGCGAGAGGGCTATTCAAGCAGAATACGTGTTTATTTTATCTTTTTCTTGACCACGTCCATCTCTCTCTCTCTTTCTTTTTTCCCCTACTGTGTTAAATTGGATTGCATTGGATTGACGGAGTAGTAAGGAATTTGAAAAGAGAAAAAAGTAAACTTTGTATATAGTTGAAGNTTTTTTTTGTATTGGTGGTTGTAGGCACACCCGAGCAGTAACCCAACGAACTGATGAAGAGAAACACCATGGGTCTCGAAATGGTAATAGAAAAAACAGGGCGAAGTTAAGCAATTATTATTGGGATGATAGGACTTTGCAAAAAAATAGNAAAAAAAATAAATTTTACATTCTTCACCAAAAAGTCAAAAAGTAGTACTTGTTAATAACAAGTTAACAACCCTTCATATTCATATTCACCCTCCATACTTTCAATATACATCTATAACGATACAAATATCAATTTATGTTCTTTTTTAGCTCAATGTTCAGGATGTACAGTACATATATAACTGGTTTTACATCTCTCTCTATGATAATGATAAAACAAGCCTCGAGTGTGTCTTGTCATGACTAGAACTTGTACTAGTCCTCATCTAATCCTCATCCTGTACTATCCCTGTCAAATGTCCCGTAAGACCTAGCATTCGTCGACCAAGTAGATCAGTCTCACTCGCCAGGCTAACCAAACTCTTCTGCCTCTTCTTCGAGCTCTGCGCGTGAGCTAACCTAGATTTATTCTCTTGCGCAAGTAGTTGTTCGCGCAGGAACTTCTCTTTGCGTCTTCTAGTCTCCTCTTTCTTGGCCCTACTCTCAATTACCCTGCCTCGTCCTCGCGACATGGACATCTCAAGTCCCATATCCTCGTCACCAGAGCTCTCGGTCCGGCGACGTAGATGGTGAGGTGAGCGAGAGACGGCACGGGAAAACAGCGCGGCTTCACGCTCACGTTCATCAGATGCGGCGAAGATGGAGTCGATCCAACGGCCACATCTGAAGATGAACTTCCAGCCCTCAGGAAAGATCCCAGCGAACTGGAGAAAGCCGTGGCTTATGCCTGGAATAAGTGCTACTTCAACGACATCTCTGTCGTCAAACTCTCTCTGTAACCTCACGTCTCCAGCTAATCTCATTTCTTCTTCATGTTTCGCAGCTTTGGCGCGGCGTAGTCGACCAGCGAAGATGACCGTGTCGTCGACTAGCGGGTCACGCTCACCTGTAAGGAAGTGGACCTTTGGGAACAGAGCCAGGAGATTGTCAGGAGCGAGGATAGGGGAGAGGAGATAGTCACGGGAGAAGTCTGGACGATTGTGTGGGCCGATATACAAGATGATCATCGCACGCATCATTTCAGGACTTAGGATTCGGTCGTTGAAATAAGATATCATGGAGGTCATTGCAAGACGGGTATGAAGTTTCTGAGGGCGGTGAGAAGACTGGGAACGTAGTAAGTAAGGCCGACCCTTGGGCGTTTCTTGGGTTGGTGTCTCTTCAGTTGGTGATTCTGTTATTGGATTTATTGATAGGAGAGGTTCGCCATTTGGTTGACCGTTTTCTTTTGGTAGACCGGTCATAGCTGTCATATCTATGGGATCCACTCCTTCATCATCGGAAGGGAAAGGAGTTCCTGCAAGATGAATATACTGCAGACTCTTTCTCCGAACGATGTTCTGATTTGTTTTTTGCATGCGCCGATCTTCAATCAAGGCGACGTGCTCATCAGACATCCAATTCACAATGTTCATATCTAGTCCTGGATAAATCAAGACCAGACCTTCTGGCATAGGAACTGGACTCTGGCCGGGACCGTTTCGTAAAGAAGTGTGAGTCTCGGCGACCATGATCGTGAGGCCAGTAGCAAGATTTCCTCCAGCACTATCCCCCGTAACAACAATTTTCGGGATAGTATCGCCAGACATACCGAGACAACGACCTCGACTGGCTATGATGCTGCAGTAAGCGTCATAGCACTCGTTAAGCGCGTATGGAAAGGGGAATTCGGGAGCCTTTTTATAGTCTAGGCTCAATACCGGTAGTCCCGTCTTGCCAGCCCACGCAAACAACTTGTCATCATTAGTCCTGGGATCCATAGCAACGAAGCCACCACCAGGAACATCGAGCACTACTTTGGTGTGATTTTTCAATGCAGCGAGAGGACCATCGAAATAGAGCCAACCACGGATGGGCTCCTTGTAGTCGCTATTAGGAGGCCGAGGTATCCTGATCTGTCGTGGCGGATATTTCATCAACCTTGGCCGTAGTAAGTTGGAGAAGAAGGATAGATATGGGGTTGTCCCTTTATTCCAGCTGACTCTCAAATGATCCACTGTCAGAACGCCTCTGACCATCCTGACCTTCTCATCGGCTTGTTCAGCAGCAATCAGGTAGTAGAAGGTGAAGAGCATGCTGCAGAGGTCACGCAGCCATTTGCGCCTGATTCGCATCGCCGTCCAGAATCCGGCGTCCATGGCTGTAGTCACCCATGTGGCTCGAAAATAGGAGCGGGTATATAGGTTTGCTAACGGTTCGGGACATTCGAGACCTAGCAGTTTGCCTAAGTTTCGTGCAATGTAGAGGTATAGAAGCGTAATGACGAGGGTCTGCCATGGCGTGAGGAATCGTGAGAGCGTGCGAGAGAGTTTTCGGATGTATGGAGGGCCATGCTTATTACCTCTGTTCCTCGTGAGCGCCTGTGTTTTGTGCTGCACCAGCTGGCCGGAAATACATACTTGAAGAGGTAGAAGGACCAAAACGATACCACTGCTAGAACCTGGATCTTGCGAAACTGGACCGAGGGGCGGCCGAGCACATGGTCTAGCAAAGAAGGGTTAGCATGCGATCTGAGGTTGCTAGAAAGAGTTTACTACCTATCATTGTGCCATGGGATCTTCTTCTTTTTGCAAATAATAGGGACACAAAAGATAACTGAAGGAAGCAAAGGGAAGAAGACGGGGTAGATGTACGTAGTACCCAAGTATGTGGGGAATGCTAGATTATCACATGCGCCGCCTGAGGTGGATCTCTCTGGACCCTTAAGAAAGGCAAAGCATAAAACGTAGCTCCAACTCTAGCTCCTAGTCTCAAATCGCTATAGTCGGGTAGTCCAATGCAATAGATGCAGATACAATGTGTAACGACATGCCGCTGCCAAAGGTACGAGGGAATGTCGAAATCGATATGAGAGCCGCGGCAGAGACAGGTTAGAAGAGGAGGCAGTAGATGTTTTTGCAGTTCACTTGTTGCTCAGTCATCCAAAGGAAAGTCTAGTGAGCGGATGACACGACTAACTCGGTGCTCTTGATCCGTTTTTACCGCACACTCCAGCACTCGGATGGATTTGTTCCTTCCCACTGCAATGCTCCATCCAACGTGCAGCGTGACCTTCGTTGGCGGTTGGGTGCGGCGGTTCTGTTCCGCCGGCGCAATTCGCATGTGAAAGCTGACTAATACATATAAAGTTAATCCTTATCGGTGACAGCCTTGCATGGTCCACTCTGTATTCAATTAATACCGTAGCATTTCTCCCACCTTTGGCAGGAAAACTCCCAGTGTCAGCCTTCTAGCTCAAGGCTGGCAAGTATTGAAAATGACCAAGTGGGCATGGAGTTTAAGACTAGGTACTCCGTAGAAATACAGCAGATAAATCATAAGTGGTTGCCCTTGCACGATTTCACAAGGCTGCATGAGCCTCGAGCTGTCTCACAATCCTCATGGCTGCTGACTAATGTTGGGGCATCATCATCGTGACGTCGCCATACCTCTCCACATTTCCCCAGATTTAACATACAAACTCGGCACATTCGGGGCTCTAGCCTAGAAATGTTATGAGCACCTGATTTTCTACAAGTGTTGATTCATCGTTTACGACATGGTGGAGAGATTGCAGTCTTGACAACGAATGGAGATCCTCAGATATCACTATATCTGTCTATAATGTGTTCGAAAGATGGATTTTTCCAAACACACACCAACACCTTTCGTGTAGTGCGGATTAAACCTTTTGTCATGTCCCATATTCTAGAATATAATGCTCCATTTGTAATTCCTCCCAGTTCATCCCTTTGCTTAACGAATTTACTTGGTACACAAAAGCTGGAAATATCCTGGATCAACTCATCTTTTGACTGTGCAATATCTTTTCGTTGAAAGAATTATCCCATCGGGGCGTGAATAGCTACTTCGGTGGTCCCGACCAATGCTGGTGTCTTATAGTGACAAGTATAGAGTCGTAAAAGCCTGAAAGTAAGCGCCAACCAATATCGAATGGTCAGACACTTCAACATTACCAAATAGATAATCCACGTGTCTATCGGCAATGATAGAGCATTAGCGGATTGTTGCATGTTGAGTATATAATGGACAGAGTCAGAATCTCGTAGAGCCAGGGTGGTTGAACTATCCTATCATAGAAACTTAAAACTGTTTATCTTTGAAGTATCTCACTGCCTTATCCTTGACTCTGCATTCTCTATACATACTAGATGGTAGATTTTCTATAAAAAAAAATTAGAATATTAAGATTCGGATACAAACCTCTCTTAGTTGCTGAGCTTGGCGAACTTTGAGTCTTTCATAATCGTAGATAGGTAACTTAATTCTTCGAGTTTGCTTAACCATATCAGCAAGCCGAGTTAATCCTCACACAATCTGAAGCTCAATTATATAACTCCTATTCTTGCAAATGATTTAGTGTGGTCGCTGACCTGTGTGCCCGTGCATCATTGAGGGCAAAAATAGGAAATATAACAGGATGTGGTTCTATCATGGAGCGTCCCATCTTGCAATTAAGCAACTTGGAGACTTCCACCTTTCAGAGCTTATGAGAATATAAGTAGGAACAATCGAAGATTCGAGCTCACGATCCCGAGTGCTATGCCTCTGGAAAACCTAGATATTGAATAGAATAAAGAACACGACAAAAGCAGATGATGGAGTACAGGAATTGGGAATCCAATTAATTAATAACTGCAAGTGGAAAATGGCTACTTCAGATGTTGAAACCATAATCGCCATAATCTAGAGAATGAAATTATGAAAACACAAATACTAAAATCTTCGCTGAAAATGAATGAGTGTGACTTGTGATACCTAGCAAAAGCAAGTCTGCGGCTTAGTACGTGATATCTTGGACTTAGATATCGTGGTACAAATCTGACGGTATGTCGCTGGACATAGGGCAGCACCCACCCAGGAAGGAAGGTACTGCGATTTTGAGCAAATCTAGTCTGAATGCGTAGAGATGCAAGCGTGAAGGTACAGACAGTATAGGATATTAGGAGTAGAATATAGATGAAAGGAACTTGTAATGAAAATGCATTTCTGATCTGAGATGACTACGAAGACCAATTGGATCGAGCGCGATGGAAATGAATAAAGTAGATCTTGATCTTGGTTCATAACCTATTATTACTGTACGTTTCATAGCATACTGTACTGTACTGTAGATGCACAGCCCCGTAGATGGAATCATGGAGATTTTTGAAGGTACCGTACGGAGATCCCCTCGCCTTTCATTCAAGGATAGCACGCTAAATCTCTGATAATCTCCGGCGCATGAGCAGAATGACCGCATCGTAATTAATGCTCTACGGCTAAGGGCAGGGAATTTTGCAGCTATTTTGTACAGTACGTGAGTACTATCGTACCTAACAGGTTGCTACCGTACTGTACAGGGTGCACACGGTTTTAGTGCAGGGGAAGGCGGCTGCAGTGATCATGCTCAGGCGATCATACAGAACCACACCATGATTAGTTGGCTGGTTGGTTTCTATATTTATGCTTGAAACAGATTGGAACTATTTGTGACATCTATCGTGTCCAAAAATATAGGACGTATCTCTCGTTCCGCGGAGCGCCGGCTCCAGAATTGCGGTGGTTGGAAGAAGTTAGACATGTCAATTTTTGATGTACGGCAACTCTAGGAGAATTATGAGAGGGTTTTCTTATCATCATAGGACATGGTAAACCATGATGAGTCTTCGATGCTGCCGTAACTTTAAATTGTCGACCTCGAAGTGTAAGCTTACCTCATATGTCTACTCCGGAAAGCTAGAAGACCGTCCTATGTGGCCAACTTTTTTTACTGTAGAGCTTATGAGATGTTGCCATGGAAAGAACAAAGTGCCAAGTCTCCTCCCATATCGTATTTCTGTATTCTGTAGCGGCGTCGGCGGCAGGACGGTTCTTACAGTACAGCTCATCGGCCAGACAAGGAAAACTCTGCCCCGGTCCTTGCATACAATACCCAGACCGCAGAGTAAGTAACTTATTACCCTGTTGCCAGTACAAATCCAGTCAAAATGCAAGGGTGTGTGATGCGCGCTGCGGGGAAGCCACCAGCGAGTCGTCAGCTTTTTTGCCCTTCCCTTGACGTAAGCTGGGTAGTTCCAGCGGCCATGGGGATGGGGAGCAGTAAATTAATAAAACCAGCGTCTCAGAATTGAGCATCCTCATCTCCAATCGTTGTTCTCCGGGCGTGTCCGACTCTGCCCTTAGCCATTCCTAATCTCGATGATAAGGCAAACGGAAATAATTGTTTTTTTCTTCTTCTTTTCCAAACCCTTCTGTCAGTGCGCAGGACTGCCCCCTCGAACTTTTCACGGTAGCGCGGTTGTTTCACTCGGCGAGGTAGAAAAAAACTTGATTCTAGATTTACTTTTGTCGTGGAGGAGTGTTGCAGTGGCGCCGTCTCTTTTTGCACCCCAGGAATTCCCGAAGATTCGCTCTGCTAGCTGCGATATTACTGTATCAATCATCGTATTGTCTGTGTAAACAAGCCTGACGATGGCACCAAATCGAGCGACGGAGCAATCGGATGGAGAGGGGTTAAGTGGGTTGAGTGGGTTGAGTGGGTTGGGTGGCGCGACACTGGCACGACCGGGGGATGGCGCATGAAGATGTGGTGCCTGCGTGCCTGAGTACTCCGCTTTCTGCGTTGCGCCAGTGCCCGCTTGCCAGGAACACTCGGGCTTGAGTGCTGGATCGAGCAGTCGAGCAACGGCAGGCCAAGCCACTGATGCCGGACTGGTTTCTTTTCCACCTCTTTTTGCTGCCAACTGAAGCCATCTGAAGCCAACTCAAGCCAGCTCAAGCCAACTCGACGATCCCCCGGCCGGCTCTCACATGATTGTTGTGCAAAAGAAGATGCTTGATCCTCGGCTCTGCGGCCTGCGGTGCGTTTTCTGAATTGAGATCGACGGCGGTGTCCAGCCAGAATGCAGTTACGATCGCTCTTGCCTTTGCGGAGACATCTCCCTTGTTGTTGTTGTTGTTGCCCTTGTTGCCCTGCCACGGCCTGCCACGGCCTGCCACACACAGATGGAGACGAACAGCATAGCACGCATGGTTCTGTCTGGCCTGTCTGTGTGTCGCCGTGCTGCTGAGCTCCGAGACCTCCCAGCAAGTCCCACAAGGCTTCGTCACTGGGACTAGGGACTCTGGCGTCTGGGGAAAAAGGGGAAGGCGACGGCGCTGGGGGCAAGAAGTGGTTTAAAAAGGCTCGCCCCAGCCCCAGCTTCAGCTCTTCCAACTCTGCAACTTCAAGTTCTTAAACNAAAAGTGAAGCAAAACACCCTCTGTATCCTACAGTCGTTTCCAGCCGAACCTTGCTCTCGCTCACCCAAGTTGTACCAACGTCAAACTACCCAACCGCAAACATGAAGTTCACCAGCTCTGCCATTGCTCTCGGGCTCGTCACCCTCGTTTCCGCGCAATCTGCTTGCGAGTCGGTTGCTTCTGCCATTCCATCATGCGCTGTAAGTTGGCATGCTGCGCTCTGATATAACTAGGAAAGCAACTAACATCTCCTCAGTTTAGCTGCATTACCTCTGCTGGTTCCGCTGTAGGCTGCGCTCAGACCGATTACGACTGTCAATGCAGCAGCTCTCAATCTTCTGCAATCCAGTCTGCCGCCCAGGGCTGCGTCATCAGCGCCTGTGGTATCCAGACCGGTCTTGAAGTTATCTCCTCTGCTGCGGCCGTCTGCTCTTGCGCCGCAACCGCTGCTACTGGCCCTGCTTCCACCGCTGCTGCTACCACGACAGCTGCAGCTTCTTCTGCCCCTGCATCATCCGCCGCCGCATCTACTCCTACTCCATCCAGCCCTGCATCTTCTGCTGCTGCTTCTACCCCAGCAGCTTCATCCGCAGCAGCTTCATCCGCGGCAGCTTCTACCGTAGCTTCTTCTTCCGCAGTAGCGTCATCCGTTCCAGCAACCTCTACCAGCGCTGCCGCCGGTGGTAACAGTACTGTTCCAGTTGGTGGTGGCAACGTCACCAGTGGTTCTACACCACCATCGTCAACCCCTAACGGCCAGACTATGCTCCAGCCATGGATCCAACTTGGTTCCGTCTTTGCCCTCTTCGGTGCCGTCGCTGCTCTCTTGTAAGCAGTGGAACGCCTGGCGATGATCTTTCTCAATGCACTTTGCGTTGCAAACTTGAATGTGAACAAGACTGCCACGACAAGAATGATTGGGAACGGATATGTTGATATGAGGTTGGAAATGTGTATCTATTAAAAAGCAAGAGCTCGCATTGATGTTGAGGTCATTGCTCAATATCTTTCGGTTGCACTTAAATTAATATAATATTCTTGGCGCAATATATAATAATCCTTTGACTGCGTAGATAATTGGATGTGAAATGTACTGTACTATCCCATCAAGCTCCAAATGGCCAAAATGGCCACTTTTAGCGTTGTTGCCTTATATTTAGACACTTTAGCAACGTTTTACCACTGAAGAAGGCCGTTGAGTGGGTAGAATCCTTGAATATTACTTATACCGGTATAAATTTTGGCCTAATAAGTCTAAGCGAGTAGAGCTCGAGGAGATAGTAGTAAGAGAGTCTTGACTACAATTCTGAGCTTCGTAAAACACATTTTTAACAAAATATGACAGAAGGGAGGCAGTCACCTTACTGTGTGGTATGATCTGTGACTAATTATATTTCATTTTTATTCTTAGTTTCTAGTAGAAAATTGTCAACTTTACGCTGTCCCACAATAAGTTGAGCTTATTCAAGAAGTCCAAGCCGGCTCCCGAGGAGTCCAAAGAGGACCCTCCAAAACCAATTGTTTTGACAACAGCTGAGAAGACCAGTTAGCCGTATATGCTGGGAAACACGTTGAAGACAAATTTCGATATAGCCTACTACATTTCGTTTCATATACTTAATATTAACTTAGATATAAGTTAACTAGATACAAGTAAAATTTGAGGATAGAATACATAGATTCAAGCACATTAACCATTATTAGGTAAAGTCACTTAAAAAACTTTAATTTAATGTTAGAGTTACTAACGACCAGCTTTAGACGACATATTTTACTCTCCTAAGCCTGTATCATATGATAGATCTGCACTTAAGCTGTCGGAGATATCCAGTGGAGCGAAGTTCAGACGTTGGAAATATGGTCTAAAGTATGGTTTGCCAACCCTACTCAGCCCAACCATGACAGCATTATAGGTAACATATTTGATATCTGGGTTTTGAGGGATCATCTGTTGATTACCACAGTTCTTGCAAAGTTGTTTCTTTGCAATGTAGTTCCCATTCTTCCTGTGCCATCTTGGATCGTGGTCCGTACTGGGTCTTCGACATTTCTTACAAAGAACATCAACTTTAGATGGTTTACGAGAATCTCTCATAATCCTCTCGTCTATTCTGGCCTTTGTTAAGGTCCCAGACCCTGTATTCAGTTTAGCTCTGGACTATTTTCTATAAGGTGTTGATAAGTTGCATACCCTCTTTATTTTTACTCCTCCGTTTTAGATATGCATTTCCGCCACAATTTGCTTCGGATTGGGGAGTTTGTAAGAATTCTGCATAATCAAGATGCACCTCGCGTGGCAGTTCTTCGAATATCGTTGATCCTAAGACATCAAATAGTGGTGAGTCTAAACATTCGAACTTAGTGGCTAAGAACGAGTTGTTATCGCCCTGAAGCATAATCCTCTTCACAGCTCGTTTAGCATTCCAGCTGCTAGGCCTGCGTAGAATTTTGCTTCCGTGGGGAAGCTTGATTTGGGGTGCGCCCACACCCTTGGCAACCTGAACTGCTTTGAAAGCGTCTCTAGCCATTGCCTGTTGCTGCTCGAGATTGAACGCCGTCATCAAATCTAGCCTTAATGAGAAATTGAGAAATATTATCATATCTCGAATGATATGAGTATCAAAAATCATGCTTACCATAATCCAGCGTTTTTCTATTTAAAGAATTGCCCCTCGTGATGATAATGATGATAGAAATTAAGGTTAGAGTGAGTTTGAAATGGAAATCAACCACAAGGGCAGTAGCCAGCGTCAGCAGATGAGTAAAAAAATTAGTGATGATGTGATATAATGTTTTGGGTTTAGAAGTAGAGCAAAAGGTAAAGAATCTGTAGTTACAATTGAGTAGCTTGACACAACGGTTAGCTGTGCAAGTAAGCATTACACTGATAAAAACATTTCTAAAAGTATAAAATGTGAACGTTAAGAGTTTCAATTCTTNAAAAAAAGACAACTTGTTAACTGTTGCAATATCCTATCCCCTAAAGCCTCTGCCATTCTAGGCATCAATATTCTTACAAGGATATTAAATTATCGGAAAAGTTCGGTTTATTCTAAATTCACCAGAAGTACATTAACTATAATTTAAACTTTAAAAATCATATAATATCAAGTTAATTAATATTCTCATTCACTTTAAAATTATAATTGTTCATTCTTTTGATGTTCCATCAATGCCTTGCATAACGCTAAGCCTCAAAATGGCTCCAGGGGATAGTTGTTCTGCCTTGTATGTGCTTTTTTTTTTAGTTAGTCGTAGTTGTAGTTATAAGGTATCAGCTACAGTTGTCCAAGGCCAGATCCTTAAAAGAGCACTTGAACATGTCCGAGTACATAAGGAATCAACGTAACATACAGTGACACCAGCAACTACCCTCGATATCATTTCTAGTGAGAATCGTCTAGGCGACCCATTGATTATCATTGACTTTACAGCCTTGTCCTTGTTACCTGCTTACGTCACCTAAGTTGATGTAAGTTAGCATTTAAAGGTATGACATTTTCACAATTTAATTTGATTAAAGTGTAACCACTCAGAGGGAGGCGCGATTTCCCCCGCCGGGCGGGGGAAATCGCGCTAGCGAGTATTGGCTACACAAGCTACTAGGTTTCTAAGCAGGATCGAAGAATTATTGCAGACTATAGTAGATTATTTCGAAGTTAACCTTTGTTCAAGCAAAAATTAAAACCTCTAGTAGGTTTTAAATTCTTCCTTGACATAAATTCATCTGACTACATGACTTTAACGCGATCTCTTATAGCTCTTCAAAACTAACTATCGTAGTAGAGCTTTTCGGCTAATGCGAGAAAGGTCCCGCTAACAAAGTTGTTACTAACTCAGCTCAACCATTAATTTCACTCGACAATTACCATCAAGACCATCAAATCACCTTAAGAAGAGGCTGGTCTAGTAGAAACTAGTAATGCAGAAGCGCAATCTCAATGGTAGACTAGGCTATGGTATACTAGTGGTTAATTCATGAAGTCAGTCTAAATTCAC